>PVIC010023867.1:0-26490 GCA_004025085.1 Thryonomys swinderianus
AAAGCGAGACCCTGTCTCAAAAAAAAAAAAAATTTAAGCACTTACCGTATTTGTCAATCATAGCTTACATAGTTAAGACAGTAATACTGAGGCTGTAAGAGGAGAAATATAAAACCAGAAAGACTGTGCAAGTATAAAAACTCTAAGGTACTAACCCTATACTAGGGGCCAGCTTCATCCCTCTCTTTTGAATTGTTACATTTATGTTGTCACAGGGTGAGGTAAAGGGAGTAAATTCAACGAAATAAAGTTAATCAATACATTACACTGTTTGAGGTGGGGAGAGAAGGAGAAAGAAAGGGAGGAAGAGAGAGGTGTGATAATGAAGACAGAATTGCACACCCCTCGCTAAGCTGTCATTACGACAATAGTTAAGCACTCTCTTTAAGAAATATGTCTGGGTGGTTCATGGAAAAATGCTATCGTAGTAACCTGTTAAATGTTCCCCTGGAGGCCTGGTGTTCCCAAGCTGTGCAGTTTGACCCCTGCCAAACTTTTCCAGAGCTACAGCTATAAAAGGACAAGTAGGACATCCTTCTTGATGTTTCAACTTCTTCTGAACAACGATTTCACGTTCAGGATGCAAATGTGCTTCTTTATGAATGAGGAAGTTCAGCAGCTGGGCTTGGTGACAGAGATTTCCTTGAAGCCTTGGGCCTCACTGAGGGCTTCCCATTTCCTACCGGCACACCCCATCCAATGAGGGGTCCTGCGTTTTCAGGGGGCTGCTTACAGCACAGACACAGTCATGGTGAAATCCCAAAGTGATTTCTTCCAGGTGCTGGAGGGAAAAAAAAGAGTCCTGCCTGACTGAAGGGGCTTAGGTTCTTTTTCACTTTGGAGTTATTTTATTTTTTTAAACACAACAAGCCTAAGAGGCGCTCCCCACAAACATATAAAAGGATCACTTTAAATCACCTAAGTATTGCTTAATGTGGAAAAAATTGAAGCTTGAAAATCAGGCCTATAAAATGTTAGGAGTCTTAGAAAAACAACCCCACTGGATGGTGCAGTACTTGTTCAGAAAAATAGATAGACTGTTCTCTCACTGGCTTTTTTCACTGCGGCCTGTACGCCAGCCGTGTGTATTTTGGATTCCTTCCCATCCTGCCATGATTTCCTGTCTCCGTCTGGGTCCCATGGTAACTAGAGAAATTTGGCGTGCTAGCTCCCGATGCAATCGCTAGCCACACGAGGGATGCCAGGCGGGTATCTATTCCACAACAAACAGATCTGTCTTCCGGCTCTCTGGCAGGGTTATGCTCTTATTTACAAACTCTTACTAAGAAAATCTTCAGTTTCCAAACAGATCTTCTTGCCCGGCCTCTTTCACTTACTTCAGAGGGAAACGAAGATCGTTTGTAGTTAGAAGACCCTTTTCTTCAAAATTACACTGCAGGGGCTAGAGGACTGGCAAGGGTGTCAGAATCAAACCCATAGCATGCCAAGCAACAGAAGCATCCAGTAGTTCAAGAAAAGCAAAACCTTATTTATAGGATGGGCAGAGATAGCATTAGCAGTGAGTTTCCTGTTGAGAGTCCCAAGGATACACTGATGTGAGGCACGTTTTAGATGGTGGAACTTCTATTTATCTTTCAGATCTGAACCCAAAGGACACTCCCTCCGGGGCCATGGGAACCCCAGGCCCCCAGCCTGGTTTAAGAGCCATGGTCTTCCAAGTGCAGCACTTATGAGCCTGCTCTGCGACCACCTGGTTAATTGTTGGACTCTGGCTCAAAGCTCCCAAAGGGCAGGGACTATAACCTCTCACTTCCATTCTGATGCAGCACACGATGTAAACTACATGCTCTGCAAATGTATGACAGTGGCTGATGGGCAGACCACGGTCTGAGGCTGCACCACACATTCACGGAATTTCCCCTCGTAACCTCTCTGGGCCTCTGACCGATGGCACAGCCCCAGCTTCTCCTTGGTAAAGTTCTATCCTCAGGACAGAGTATGATACGAATCACTCAGATCAAAACTACACAGAGTCTCACAGTGTGAAGTCTTAGCCTCCCCAAATGCCCCCTACCTCAACTCAGGTAATCATGTTCTGTAACCTAAGGAAATAAATTATAATTGGAGAATTTTAGACAATAACAGGGTTAGGTTTTTTTGTTGGTTTGATTGTGTTTGTCTTTATTTTGGAGAAGCTATAAGAAGTGGCCCCTGCTGGTGCTGGTTCTGTTGCTAGATTCACACAATGACCAACTGTGGGACCTTCAGAAAACTGACCCAGGGCAGCGCGTCTGGTCATCCCAGTGTCCAGCGATGCCTTTGTTGATTTTACTGATAGAGAAAACAGACCATTTTTGAAATATAGGCAGCAGAACACTGCTTTCCTGCCCATTTTCTGGTTTTAGGAAGAAACCCTAAAAGCCACTAATGGAACCATCTCCAATGTGTGTTCAGAGCCACAGATACAGAGAGGGCTGGGGACACCAGAAACACGTGAGTGACGGGTCTTCCCATGAAGAGAAGGCCTGCTTCTCTGGAGCAGAACAGGCAAAGTCCCGGAAAACAGCAACGCCAATCCCAAAGCCACAGCTTGGCCTTGGCCGTGCCACCTGTTTGACAAATCTTTCACTGATGACTTCACTTGTGCTGTATGCTTTAGATTCTCCCAACTCCAGATCAGCCCCTATAATTTGACCTGAAAAGAAACTGAGACTTGGAAAGGTTTAATCATATCCACATCCCCAGAAGTTCAAGAAGAGACCAAACTGCTAAGCGGTAACTCAAGTTAGACTGCTACCGTGACGGTTACCTGGGGTAAGAATGAGTTCCAGCCAGAAAGGGCCGTGAGCGCTTCTGGGGGGTAGAAGTGTTTTAGATCTGCTGTGTGCTCCAGGAAAGGCACACAGGTGTGTGTCTGGGTCATTAAACTGTGTGTTTGAAGATTCTGCACCAAATGCACCTCAACTTAAAACACAGGAAAAGTGAAAAGCGCCTCCACCTCAAGTCCCGGAGGGAACCCAGGCCTCTCCACTCTAGTGCCTACACACAGCATCCTCGTCTCCTCCTCCCAGTGGGGCTCTGAGAAGAAGAGCAGGTCATAAGGGCTGCTTTCCAGGCCCGCCTCACGGGGCCTCTCCAACCTGTTCTATGTTCCCCATCCACGAAGCGGAAGGAGCCGTGGGCACAGAGAACCCACAGGCAAAGGTCACGGAGCTCGGTGGTGGCAATGAAAGCAGAGAGGCCTAGGATCATCCCAAGGCAAACACTGATCGCTCCAACCCAAATGTTTCCTTCCCTTGGCAAGAAAACCTCCTGGCTGACATGAACGTCCCTAAAGTGACTGGACTGAAGCCTTCCATCTGCGTGGCAAGGGCCAAACAGCCCCGTCTTTGTTCAGCGCAAGCATGGGAGCTCATGCCCACGACCTGCACCAGAGCCGAGAAGCAAGGCGACGTAAACGTCCCGACCGGTTGGTGTCCCCGAGTGGAAGGGGGACAGACTCGGAGCTCAGGCACCTCAAAGTGGGTGAACGGTTCCGGTGGCTCGTGGCTCATGATAATAAACAGCCACCACCTGCGGAGAAGCCGCTTGTCTCACCTCAGGCGCACGAATCTTATTTTTCATGATCCTTGGCGCGTGACCATTTGTGATTTGTTTTAAGAATGTGAACTCACCTCCCAAAACAAAAGGCTGGGGACGGGACACACCATCTATGTAGGCTTCCCTCTCCAGTCGCCCTTCCCTCTCGGGGGGACAGAACCCTCATGCGTGTTTGCCACTCTACACTCCCCGTTTACACCAGATTTATGATTCCTGGAATTGACTCTTTCGGTGGTTTGCTTTTGACTTTAGAAAAACTGGACCGTGGTGCGATCTTTTGAGATTATTTGTCCACTGTAATATTTCTGAGGTTCGTCTCATTCATGGCTTGCCTCCCACTCACTGGGAGCCGAGCCCGTGCACCTGATGAGGAGCTCTGCTTCCCGTTCGCATCTCATCTCTACGTCCCGAGACACGAGCCAGTTAGTCACATCTTCAAGATTAAAAAACAATCAGACCTGCCACGTACACTTTACAAAAGCAACACATGGGAAGGTCAAACCCCGATCGATCGTCTCCAAAGCCCTGATTTCCTCAAACCACTGTGCTACTCAGCAGGTGCCCGCGCATGGGCGGCTCCCTCTCCACTCAAGGTAAAGGTCACCAAAGATCTTCCTGCTAGTAATCGGCACTATCATGTTAATGACCAACATCCTGGGCACACCAGGGCTGGGACTATTTCATGCATTTTAGAAGCTACTATTCATTCATCCCTGCAACTGCCAGACGAGGAAGGGAATAGTAGTTCCATCTTGTACAGAAGGAGACTGAGGCACAGAGCTGTGGTAGCATTTAGCAAGGAAGAAGTGCACCCAGGATCCGAACCCAGGTGGGGCAGATGTACACCTTGCACCCAACGGCCAGACGAAGATGAGCACTTAACCAGACGGGCCTGGCTGGGTTTGCACCCAGGTGGTGACAGCGGCACTCCTGGGGCCTGACTTATTTATGAGGAAGCTCTCGCAAGGCCTCTGTCCAGGGAGATGAGCTGTCTGTGGGGCTCACGAGTGGAGGAGAAGCGGAAACAGCAGAAGTGGAAACAGAGTCTTGAGGAGGGAGAACAGATTTCACTGTCTGCTGGTCACAGCGGTGAAAAGGCCCTGACAGCCAGGGCTGGTGGGGGGGCAGTGGGCAGCGCCTTGCAGAGACACAGCACCCAACACCTGTCTGGGACTCTGTCTTGCCTACTCCCAATAGATTCACGTTTTTTATTAGAGCTGTCAGTGCAGGAGTTAAGGGCTTGGAAGTCTGAGAACACTAACTTCAAAGGTTACCTGCTGTGCGCGTTACTTGGACGAGTCATTTTAAGTGTCTCTAGTCCTCAGTTTCATCTTTGGTACCATGGGATGACAGTGGGCCCTTCAGCAAGCCACCAGACTCCTGCTCTAAAGCCACCCACACCCCTTCCTCCCCACCTCCGGCTCGATTTGCTCTAACCGTGGTCGCCGTCCTGCCTCTCAGAGGCTACCTTCCAAGGCCAGCTTCAGGGGGCCGTCTCCGCCAGCCTCTCTTTTTTTTTTTTTTTTTTTTGAGACAGGGTCTCGCATTGTAGTTCAGGCTGGCCCTGAGCTCACTACGGTGCCCAGGCAAGCCGCCACGAATTCAGCAATCCTCCTGTCTCTGCCTCCCGAGTGTTGGGAATACAGACGTGAGCCACCACGTCTGGCAATGTCCGCCAGCCTCTCTTGATGTGATGTTCCCCAAACTATCTTCCCCTCAAGGGGGACTTTGGTCTGATGCAGTCTCAGAGGAGCCCAGAGCCAAACCTGATGCCCAGTGATGGAGGGTAAGATTCCCCAAATCTGCTTATTTATCTGAATCACCCCAGGAACATTTAAAAAATATTGTCCAGTTGCTCTGGCCCCACTTTTAGAGGTTTTAACCCAATATAGCCTGGGTAATTTCCAGAGTGCCATTTAAAAAAAAAATGCCTCAAGATGTTTCAGCAATGGGGCATCCCTAGAAATGACTGACTTTAAGAGTCCCCAGGGCTGGAGACACAGCTCAGCGGCACCTCACCTGCCTGGCAAGCACACGGCCCTGAGTTCCATCCCTGGTGCGGGAGGGCCTCCTGTGCTTTGGAAAGGAAGAGGTAGGTGGTCTCATATCGCAGATCAGTACACATACATGTGCCTCACAAACATACAGACACATATGCCCATGCGTGTGCACACACGGATCTTTTGAGGTTTGAGGCTGTGCTGATAACAGAGAAAACCACAGCACGTGTAACAGACAAAGCAACTATTCAGCAAGAAGAGTCAGTGTTGCCCACTCATTGCCAGTGATTTGTCAGTGTCACACAAAGTGTCACTTAGCCAGCCTGGGAGGGCCCCGTGTGGACCCCGAGGCACACAAGGACAGCCCCTGTGGCACAGTACCCGGCTTTGCATCCGTCCTTCTCTTCTCTTTGTGAGCGATGCATCCTGCAGGGGACCAGGCGCACAGGGAGACGGGCTACGATGTCACATCACGGTAGCACTGAGTCCCCCCGATCCACACCCATCTCCTGGCACAATTGTGAAGAAAAGGACTGGGCTCCCTGCACACGGTGCCAGGTGATCTGGAGTTCATGACAAGCGACAGATCTAGCACCTTCCGGATGCAGGCCAACGAGGGGCAAGTGCGTCGATACACAGGCTCCGCACACCACAGATGCATCCTACAGAACGGACCCAGCGCTGCCTGCCCCGGCTGGGCGAGGCTCTTTACGGACCCCAGGAGGAAGGAGGCTCGTGGTCTCTGTCATAGGCATGGGAATGACAACTGTGCCCTGGGCCTTTTATCCCCACCCACAGGAAGGGAGCGGAGGGAGAAAAGGTGGGGAAAGACCACGCGGAGCTCTGGATCCACTAATTTACAAATCCACTCGAAGTTCTCGTGCTCCTCTGGGATACTTTTTCTGACTAAACACATAAAATACTTCCTCAAGCAGAAAACACAAACAATGCACAGGAGAAAAACCTGTGACACTGAATGTCATCCGCAGGAAACTCCATCATGGTCACCAGTGGCAGCTTACTCTGGGGGTTACCACGTCTAGGCGCTGTGCTAGGGGCTTCGTTTTACATCATCTCATTTAATCCTCTTAACCACGGGCTGGAGAATTCTAGTATCATCCCCATTTCACAGACAGGAAAACCAAAGCGTGGAAAGGTCAAATGTAAACTAGTGTAAACACTACAGAAATAAATATGGAAATTCTTCAAAAAACAGAAACAGAAATATAATCTGATCTAGCTGTTCCTCTTCTGGGCATTTTCTCTAAATAATTAAGGACACAATTGATAGTAATGTGTAGATACCTATTTTATAGCAGTGCAACTCACAACCGCTGGATCCTGGGAGCTGCCTGTATGTCCACTGACAGATCAACGGATAAAGAAAATGTGAGATACGTCATAAAGAAGGATGAATTTGGAGTCATTTGTAGGAAAACGGACGCACCCTGAAACCCCGGAAGATTAAATATCACATGGTTTCTCTAATGTGGGAAACTCAAATTATAAATAAAGAGCAAAAGGAAAGATAGGAAACAGCAAGATAGACTGTGGAGGTGGGACGGGTCTTGAGGGTGGGGGAGACAGGAGGGGAGGAGGGGAACGGGAGGGACAAAGGATCGACACAGGGTATGTACACGCACCATGTGCACGATCACACATCACAAACCTGTACTAACCAAAAGGGGAGCTCACGGCGGAGTAGCCTCCTGGCCCCTGTGCAGCTCGGGAGACCTCTCCTGGCTCTCTCTCCCTTCATGCTTCCCAAAGTCACCTCTGCTCAGATCCCACTGAGACCACGGTGAGGCTCAGACCTCACAAGGGGGACGCAGAAGGACTTCAGCACACATGACACACAGCCTCAAACTGGGGGACAAACTCGGGTTCCCAGGAAGCCCCAGCTTCTGGCAGAAGCCCTGCTAGTGCCCGCTCTCCGAGTGGATTCCTAGGCAAAACATCTCTGGAAAGAGCTCAGCTCCTTGGTTGTAGAAGGACCGGGGCAGTTCCCTAGTGAAAGTTCCTCGTTCACACGAACAAACATCCTCAGAGCCCTAGGACTGGCCGGTTGCTGAAACATCTTGAGGCACTTAAAAATTTTACATTCTGGAACTTATTCATGGTATATTAAGTTAAAACCTTTAAACGTGGGGCCAGAACACCAGAACGATATTTTTTAAATGTTCCTCAGGTGATTGGGATAAATAGGTGGATTGGAGAATCCCATCCTACATCGCTGGGAGTCTGGTTTGGTTTTAGGCTCCTCTAAGAAGGAAGAAGAAGGAGGAAGATAGCAAAGGGTCAGGAGGGAAGACAGTGCTAGGGCCCAGCAACAGTAGCATTCTGCTCCTTGAAGAAAATGTAACTACCTGAAAACCGCAACAGTGTATCTCTGAAAGGGCCCCCCAAATCAGACTTTGTAACACATGAAAGTCTCACTGTATTAAAGATCCTGCTGTTTTATATACATTTTGCTATTTTGTTTAATTCCACAAGGTAGTATTTTTAAATTACTTTCACTGACAAGGTGCCTATTTCAGAGAAGTGAAGGGAATTGTCCTGGGCTACACAGCTTGGAACTCATAAAACAGGACCCTGTGTCAGGGGTCCAAAGGTTAGAGCCACAAGAATCGATGGCCTTCATCCTTCCTCCCGTGAATCTTCCTGCTTCTACAGAGAGCTTCTGAGCAATGCAGGAATGGTCCAAATTTTTAAACTTGTGAAAACCCAGCAAGCCAGCCCCAAGTGACCAGCTGGTGACCCACGGAGCTGTCTGTGATGATGGAGCTGGTCTATATCTGCCCCGTCCAGTGGGGTGGCCACCGGGCACATGTGATGATTAAGCACTCGAAATGTGACTTGTGTGACCGAGGAAGGGATTCTCAACTTTATTGAATTTTACTAAACTTAAACTTAATTAGCCACAGATGGCTGGTGGCCACATTATTGACAAGAGCAATGAAACCCTGAGGTTTCCCGGATGCCAGAGAATGAGGTTTGTAAGAACACACGGCTTCCCACACCAGGCCTTAGTGCAAATGAATAAAGAAAAAAACACTAAAATGTTCTCCCTCCAGAGCAAACGCCATCAACTGATCTTGGAACTTTTGCAGCTGGAACAGAGAAAGGGCCAATTCCCAAACAAACAGCTTCTCATTTTTCTTTTTCCTTTTAAAAGAAAACTAAATGTGTAAAAGGACCCCAACCAAGTTATTTGGGAGAATGGTCGGTCACCACTTTTTCTGGTGACAAACATCTTTGGCTGAGGGTGACACAAAGACTCAAACGCAGCAGAGTAGAAAAGCCAGAAGAGTAAACAAGAGGGGGGCCCTGCACTCTCTAAGGTGTCATAAATCTAGAGGAAACAGCCTGCAGGAGTTCAAGGCTTCCAAACATTCTTCCTCTTGAACTATTTTAAGCCACCAACACACACACATTTCACAGAGCTTGGTTCATTCACATCAACAGAAGAGCAGCAGCACACTTCACAGGATGGATACGTCTTTACCCTCGTGGAGAAACAAATAGTTACTCTGAAGGCCCCTGCGGGTCACACTGGCACCCCACAGAGCGAGGCTACTATTTTAAGGCCCCTAAATGGCTCAGTTGATCAGAAGCCCAAGGGCTGCTTTGGCTACGGAATCCCTCCAGCCCTGGACCAACCCATTCATTTCTTTACTAAGGAAATCACTGCATGAGCAGAGGCCCCAGCCAGCCCACCACAGGAGGAGGGGGGGGAGGGGAGGAGGCAGAGGGGGAGGGGAGGAGGAAGACAGCAGGGCAAATGAGGACTCCGCACCCGGAGCTTGGTGTGACTCCAGCTGTGTCCTTTGCCAGCTGTGTCACCTGGATGCCCCTGAGCCTCAGTTTCTTGCAAAGACAACAATCACGAGACACACAGCACAGGGCCTGGGGCTTCCCAAGGACCTTCACATCTGAAGATCAGAGGTGAGAATTGAGCCTCCTGGCTTTTCTGATCAGGAGGGAACATTCAAAGTCAAGGCACAGAGAAACTGGAGAAGACTCCCTGGGCTCCAGTACAATCTCTACCTCTCAGGACCAGTGGCACCTTGAGCAAGTTACCTGGGTTCTCAGTGCCTCTGTCCTCTCTTAATGAGAGAGGGAATGAACAGTCTCCTCTGTGTTCATCAGGGAGGAAAAATCATGATCACGTGGCACCAGTGTCATGCTGGGCCTGACTCTGCCCTTCCTGGGTTAATTTATGAAATCAGCCTTCCTTTGGAGTCTCGTGGGGCCCTCTTCAGAAGAGCAGGGAGTCAGGGCTCCATGGCTGTGAAGTGAAGGAAAGTCACTGTCCTGGGTGGGGCAGGAATGAGCACTCCGAACAATGATGTCTTTACCGCTAATAATAGCTAATGTCTGAGTACTTGCTATGTACCAGACGCTCCCAAGAACTCTACCCACATGCTCTGGGCCCTGCTCCAGACCATTTAGTTCAGAATTTCTGGAGGTGGGGCCTTAAACAGTCACACACACACACACACACACACACACTTTTAAGCTTTCCAGGTGACCCTGATCTGACAGCACAGGGGATAACACTAAAATAGCAACCCTCTGAGACAGAAATGACTTCCCCATTGAGCAGGAGAGGAGCACTGAGCTGCAGAGATACCAGGAAACCAGCCGGCAGCCAGGTGTGGAACCCCACCCTGAGCTACCTGCACTGCCCACACAAGACCAGAGGTTAAACCATTTCACGGGCACCTGGGTCCCCCCAAACCAGCTGAGACACCTCTAGATCCCTGTGCTTTTTCAAACCATCTCAGAAAGTTCTTCTTCTGGCTTAGCTTCTGACTCCAGCTTCACCGCCAGGGATTCGAACTTGCTTGAAAGTAGAACTTTGCTTTCCCAGAATTGAAGGACACAGGCAAAGTTACAGTGATTCACAGAATGGGACCAAATTAAACAGACCCTCTGCTAGTGACAGAAGCAACGGAATCGATGCTCTTTGTTCAAGGCTGCTGGTTGCCTAGAAAGAAGCTAGAAAGCAAAATTCAGAGGTTCCTTGGGCTATCAACTAAAGACGATTATAAGACTGCAAATTAATCTCCATTGTCTGAGTCTCTGCTCAGCCTGTGGAAGGAACATGCTATTTCAGTCCATCATATGATTGTTGAACTTCAAAGTGGCCTCATCTCCCAGCCAGTCACCTATTTGATATCTCTGTACTTTAAATCTGAGACCAGCCACCCAAACCACATGCAGTTCTTTGGCTTAGTTCTTCTCAGGTGCCTCAACCAACAGGCCCTCTCTCCCCTCAGTCCTCAGATCATAACTCTTGCTGTCATACTTTTTTATGGATTGTGTCTAGATGTCAGGGCTTTTCAGAGGTGGCTGAATCTAGGGTGTATGATACTAGGATTAAGGATGTGTAGTAACTAAATTGGTTTAGCATAGTTCTTGGTGAAGATAATGGAACCCCCACCCTGGGTGTGGGTGGTACCAATCAATGGGCTTATAGCCTGAATGGAATAAAAGGGAAAGAAGGGAGGCAGACTTGCAGCTCCTGCCTGCTCTGGCATGGACTGTTTCTTCTCTTTGATGCCCCTCTGCCATCCTGCCCTGTTTTTGAGCCAGCTGACTGTGGACTGAAGCCTCCATAAACTATGAACTAAAATAAATCTTTCCTCCTTTAACTTAGGAATGTCAGGTATTTCATCCTAGCAATGGGAAGGTAACTAAGACAACCCTTCATTCCCTACTGTGCCTCACACATTGAAGTTGCTGACAAATACCATTGGCTCTAACTTCAAAACACATTTATGACCTCCTCTATTGTCACTCACTTTACTGAGTCCTGTCCTATCTTGATTTTTGCAAAGTCAACTACTGTTCTCTTTGCTTCTATGCTTGATACAACAGTCTATTTCCCACAGGACAGACAGTGACCTTGTTAAACTGCAAGTCACACTGTGACTTGTCACTGTGCTTAAGACCCTTCAATGGCTCAGATTTCAAAGCCATGGCAAAAATTACACAATGGTCCTCCAGGCCCCACCCAAGCACCCCACCATCTCCTCTCTTACTGCAGCCTCCTAGGCTGAATCCTGGTGCTTCCTGAAGTCACCAGGAACATTTGCTCTTCCTTCCAGCTGGACCCGATTTCCCCAGCCACACTGGCTCCTTGTGAGTGTCCCAGCACACACTCTTCCCAAGTATCCCTGGGGGCTGGTGCCCTCCCTCTTTCGGGTCTTTTATTCTAGCCAAACACCAAGGCCTAGGAAGCCCTCAAGAAATATTTGTTGAAGGAAGGGAAGGATGCACCCCAAGCTGAGCCGAGTCTCTCCTTTGCTTCTAATCCAAAGACGCACTGTAACCATCACTGATCTCCCAGAGACCAACGTGGCAGAAGACAGTGTACTTCACGGATATCCAGTGGGTCGTCTTACATGTTTTCATCGGCAGCTCTACCCAGGGGTCCTTGTCATCTGCTACTGAACTGGGCCCCAGGAGACTTCCTGCTCAACTTGTCCTGGGAGGATTAAATCTGGAACAGCTGCAGGCAACTTGCTTCCAACTGTGTCCCCACAGACAGTCCTACTAGATCGGTCCAGCTGCTCAGCTGAGCCAACGAGACCATCAGGTTCTTGGTTTTCACAGAAGTGACTCTTATTTGGACACATGCTCTAGCTGCTCCAGAATATATCACTGATTATTCAGTTTAGGATTTGAGGGGTGGAGGGGCTCCAGGAGAGGGGGACCACACAAGCCTCCATTTACCTCCCCTCTCATTCCAACCTTCCCAAGGCCTACTTGGATTCTGGGACTGTGAAGGAAATTCAGAGCCTTTATACCTCAGAGGCCCAAGCTCCACGTCTTGGCCCTCAGAACTCCTGGCAGCCTGTCTCTCTCAGTTACTCTCATTTTCCCTTCTCTTTGAAACAGCGGCCCTGCCAACTGCAACAAACAGCATTTAAAAATATCCTGCTGGATTATACAGCCCTGCCTTCTAAATTCTTCACAATGCCTGTCTCTGTCCTGCCTAGGATAAAGAAGGGTGTAGCATATTTAATTTTTCTCCCTCGTCACTCCTCTGCTATAAATACCCAAGTCTAGGAAGGCAGGATTCGAACACCGGCTACACGGAGTCCCTCAGAGCAGGACCTGCCTGAGCAGCACGGCCTTCCAGGCCCTGGTGCAGCGGACGAGTCCTGAAGCTTTGGGTTGGCCAGAGGCACACAGAACTCACCCTTCTGAGGACAGAGAAGGGTGACACTTGGTGCAGTCATCACGGTGAATGCTAATTTTAAAAGGCAGTGTTTTGTCTTGTCACCCCAGCTGGGGCTTCAGAGTTCATATCCGGATTCATCCTGAACTGAGTCCTTTCTGAGGGCACTAACTACTGGGCCGGGACTTGGGAAAATGATTCCACACTGTCTTTGTGGGGTCCAGAAACATCACCAGAGACAGAAAGGCCCTTGGGGGGACCTGGTTCAACCTCTTCACACCACAGACAGAGTGAGTCACTCCAGTCAGCGCGGGGGCAGGCTCCACCCCGGAATGTTCTGGATCCAAATCTAAGTTCTCTGCCCTGGACTGTTTCAGACACTCGCGCAGACACACTCCTTCAGTGTCAGCCTCGGCTTGGGCTTCCTAACAGCTCTCCTCTCAGTAAACAGTGATTTTCATTCTTAGAAGATATTTTAGAAAGTTTTAAACCCTTTAACAAAAAGGTATGGGTCTGTGGTAGAGGGCTTGGCTAGCAAGCTGTAGCCCCTCGGCTCCATCACTAGCTACAAATAATGAACACAAACAAAACATTTCCAATGAAACTGTGGTTGTATGGGAGGGACAGTTTTCCTGACTGAAATACCTGTTTTATACCATTAGAGGTCCGTGTTCATTTTTCCTTGACTAACCACATCTACATCACAAACTAACCTGCACCTGCATTACATCCAAGTTTTTTTCCTATGTTTTCCTCATGAGACTCTGAGAGCAAATAAGTGAACTTCAAATCATTAACTACCAATGATTCTATGTGTACTTTTGGAGGATGTTCATGGAGTTTATCTTTTTTCCAAATGACAAGGAAATTCCTTCACTAGCCTCAGAAAAATAAAATGAACACCCAAGTTATTAGTTAAGCCACTGCTGACCTTCCACGTTTTGCTGTCTACAGATCCAGCGGTATCCTACGAACTCCAACCCTAATGAAAATGAGCTCTAGGGTGGATCCACAATACTAATTACTGAGCATGATTGAAATTTCTATCAATATTCTCAAAACACCTTCAACAAGAATGAGAAGACAAGGGGCTGGGGATTTAGTTCAAGTGGTACTGTGCCTACCTTAGAAGCACTAAAGGCCAGAGTTCGATCCCTGGTACCACAAAAAAAGAATTAGAAGACAAAACATCTAAAAATCGAGCTGTCCATGGATAAAGAGAAACCTTAAACCAGCAATGGAATGTATCAAGTCAGCCTCAAAACGTCTTGGGACCTCTTCTCTCATTCTGTTCTATGCTGCCCCTTCCACTATAGCCGTGAATGCTGCTTGGCTAGAGTATGGTCAGTGGTCTCAGTAAACAAGTGTGCCAGGCCTGACCTTTGTCCTGTACCGGGATTGCCTTTGACCTGCGATGCTGCACTTGGGGCCAAGGAAAAAGTAACCGAGTCAGAAGCCAAATTCAACAGGAGAAGCATAAGGGCTCAGGTCCCCCCAGCCCAAGGTTGCTCAGCGCAAGCCTTTCCTTCTGCTGCTAAGACAGTAGATGGTGCACTTTCTGAGGTCAGGCTTTCAATTAACAAGAAGTGTAACGGGTGGTCTGGGGCTGTGGTTACGATGGGCTGGGCAGCAGACACACTCGATTTCTGTATTACGAAATGAAGTTTTGGAAAACTCCCGTCCTGCACTCTGGCAGGCCTCTCAACATCTGGATAAAAGATGTGGGAGAGCTTTGCTCTTTCCTGTGTTATCACCCCTGCTCCTCCTCCCAGCCGATTGCATTTACTTGCTGTCCTCCAATGCCCACGTGATGGCTTCTGGGACTTCCTCACACCGTTCCTTGCCTGGAAGTCCAGTCACAGTTCCACCATTCCACTAGCTCAGGGGCCACATCTTTCCGAGGGGCCCCAATTCCCTCCCACTCAATTGCCCAGGACACAACACTTCTCTCTGTGCTGTCCACTCACCAGAACCAGTACCAGCCATGGGCCAGGAGTTCTATCTACCTTTGGGAGAGGTCGGGAAGGGAGAATGAAGTTCTGTTAGTTTTATGGAAAAGCATCCATGATGGGGACCGATATTCACCCCATCAACCTTTGAAGCAGTTAGATTCTAAACTCCTTGGCAGGCAAACAGGACCCTTGTCTCCCTCCAGTCCCGCTCCTTTGCCTTATATGTAGCTGGCGCTCTTAACTGGTAGAATAACGAGGTTGCTGTGACATTTCTCAGGCTGTCTATCTTAACCAGCTTCTCCCACTCCAGCAAGCAGCTCCACAGTCAGGGCTGCAAAACCACTTAGCTCTTTTTCAAAACAAGCAAGATGACCACAACGTGTGTTTATGTGACACGCCTGCAAAACACAAAACACCTGCTGGCCCTGTGGCTCAGGGTTTGGTAAGTTGCAACAAGCCGAGTCCAATATCCACAGCAGAATGGCTCCTTGGGGACCCCAGCTTTGACTCTGCCCCATGGCCGTCATCCTGCCGGGGGTGGCTGTGAGCTCAGAGGGAAATAAATGTCTTCTCTGCCAGATCACTTTGTCCCAGGGCCCATCAAGCCCAAGCTCTGAGCAGGGTGCAAAGGTGCTTTCTCCAGACTCTACAGCTTTCTCCTACCTCCACACGACGACTATTAGTCATCAAGGAGAGCGTGTGACTAATGCTCGTCACCCTGAGAATCAGGTCACAATCCTCCCCTGCACAATTTCCCACTTTGGCAAAACTGAAAATAAATCAGTGCATCCCAAAAGTTAAAAACATGATAATCTGGAAAACTCAGTGACACGCGTGCCATGGGCTGGCCACTGTTGTGCTAGGAACAACGCCAAGTCCCTTACAGAAATGTCCTACAAATCCTCACAACAGTGCTATTTTCAGTTCTGTCTTAGAGAATAGCGTTTCTCAATCATAGCTGAATTTGCTCCTTGGGGGGCATCCAGACAGGTCTGGGGACATTTTTTTTTTAATCACAATTTGTGTGTGTGGGTGTGTGTTAGGGGAGATTATGAAGCATCCTACAATTTGCAAGACTCTGTGAGAAAAAAAGTCCAACCCCAAATGGCAATAGTGCCATGGCTGATAAATCTCATTATAGAGTAAGAAACTAAGGCACAGAAGTGAAGCAACTTCTCCAGCACCATGCCACTTACCCTGGCAGCTCTACCCCAAATGGTGCTTCTCTCAGGAAACCCTTCGCCCTCCCAGCATCCCCAGAGCAGAGCCTGCACCACACCCAACCGCCTGTGGCAGTGGTGGCGAGCCTACGGCACATGTGCTACAGCGGGCTGTTTGGATCACTAAAACCTCTAGAAGCTTCATGTCCAAACCTTCTGATGGCCTCGGGGCCTCATTTCTCAGCAAAGGAAATAGAACTGAGATTGATTTTTCTGGACAGTAAGGATCAGTAATAAGCCACGTGATACGGCACCCAATGTGGACGCGAAAGCCAACCCCCCAGCATTGTGCTATGCTCACGTGTTCCATCCCTGTGCTCCGTGCTGAGATACATACAGTCAGTGCCTGGACAATGTGGTGGCCTCCGCAGAAACCAAGTCCCCTCCATAGAGGCTCTTCTGCCAACTCCAGGGTACGCGAGTGGAGCTCCCCAAGATCAGCGGCCTAAATCTCGGCCCCTTTGGAGCTTTCCCTCCCTCTCTCACTTGTCCACTGACCCTGTCACCACAGTTTTTCCTTTCAGCCAAGCCTATTAATCATCTGCAGCTGCCACTTGTAAGGCCTCCCTGGGCAGCAGAGCTCCCAGCCCCCTCAGAATGCCAGTAATGGCATCTTCCGATCGATAGCACCTCCAGGATGCACTAGTGGGCAGGAGAGCCTTCATGGCCTAACAATCTTAAAGCGCCTGGCCGCAGTGGGCTGTTAACAAACAAGAGCTCACAGAGCAATGGTGCTACCGTGTTTGGCTCTATTACCACCTGAAGAAGATCAGTGACTGACCTGTGATTCTTCGGTTCTGTGATTCTTTCCAAGAAAAGCACACACTTGGCTCTGGCCCAGTCGTTACTAAGCCATGAAAATCGGATGGTCATGCCTGGATTTTTGCAGGGTATTGGCGAGATCACGGCTGCAGAGTGTATGGTGCTGTGGCAAAGTCAGGCCTGTCACCACGGCGGCAAGACTATGGAAACAGGGGCAGAGGTCCTATCTGGCAAAGGGTGAATTGTGACAGTGAAGGGGACAGGGACAAGCCTGAGGATTAGCAGCAAAGTCTGTCTTGCCTGATTCAGAACCTTGGATGTTTATGCAAACCAGGAATGTTGGGCAGGTGACTACATTAGTCACTTCTCAGGCTGGAGGGGGACCAGGTGGGACATGGGTGCAGCCACTTCTGAACAGGATCCTCAAGACTACCATCCAGGGCCACTCTGCTGCAAGGGGACACAGGCATACCCAGTACCAAGGATACTTGCAAGTTGCTCCTCCGGCTGATTGGTCTGCTGCCCATTACGGTTCTGCCTAAAACCATCGCACTCAGGGACCCACCCATGAGAAAGGCATCTCCCTCATGGGAAAACCTTCCAACTCACTCATACTCACCACAGATGCCCCGGGAGGCCTACTAGAAATCAGGGTGTCAGTTGGCTGGATAATGGCCCTATGATGCGGTTACCTCCTCAAATACCATTTCTGTTCATTGAAAAAAAAAGCTTGAAATCTCTTTGATAAAGGGGGAGGGTTCATGCAAGTCATTAGAGGAATTCCACATTTGGAATTAAACATGCTGTGTGGTGTATCCTTGGCCTGATAATCATTTACAGAGCCTCTAGTCTACGTCAGGCCTTATGTGGGACAAGGAAGCCTGTGAGTTCAAACTGCTGGGAGCGAGAGAGACAGACAGACAGAAGCAGGAAATGATTCAGGAACATGCCCTGGGTGCTGTGGAAACTTCAAGGAGGAGTGGCTCCTCCAGCTGGGGGTGGGGAGGCCAGGCGCAGCTCTCTAGAGGAAGCAGAACAACTCCAGCCTGTTCCTCTTACTACCTATAGCTAAATTTGCCTTTCTCCGGCAAGCAAGCTCCCCCCCCCCAAAAAAAGCTTTCCTTTCCAAAGCTTGCTTTGTTTCAGTTTTACCAGGTCCCTTGGCTTCAATAAAATGGCCATGCAAAAGGGGAGCTGCAGGCCTCCCGCAGACTACCCAGGTGTGAAGACTGATTAAACAGCCACTCACAGCTCAATTAACCCTTGCTCCCTCTCCTGATGACGTAGCTCAGTGGAAACCCATCGTCCAATCTCCTCCGTCAGTGAGTCCTACAGCCAGAGAGGTGTCATCCCAGCTCAAGAGGCAGTCCTTTTATTTCTTAGGGCCAAATGAGATGTGCGCACTTACCTCAACTGGTGAAAAACAAAGTGAATTCAGAAAAGTCTTCAGTCACTATTTATGGCTGACAGTGCTTAGATAGTAATGGATATCCCTGGCTGTTACTAGTGAAACTTCAGAGAGGCCTTCCTGAACTGTCATTTACTTAGCTTCAGTCACACTGTCCTGTTATTCTGTCCTTAAAAAACAAACATACAACAACAGAACTATGAAGAATAAATCCTTATTTACTTTTCCCTGCCTTCTTCTCGGGATTAAAAATTCTACAAGTGGGGCTGGAGATTTAGCTCAGTGGTTCTGGCGCCTGCCTTGCAAGCAAGCGCAAGGTCCTGAGTTCGATCCCCGGTAACCACATACAATGCTGGGCGTGGAGATTCATGCCCACCAGCAATCAATACCACATACCACAGTGCCGGGCGTGGTGGCTCACACCTGTCATCCTAGCCCTCGGGAGGCAGAGGCAGGAGGATTGCTGAGTTCGAGGCTTGCCTGGGCTACATAGTGAGCTCAGAGCCAGCCTGAACTACAAAGGGAGACCCTGTCTCAAAAAAAAAAAAAGAAAGAAAGAAAGAATTGTGACTCTTTATTGAGTACCTGTTATGTGCTAAGATCTCTGAATCTGCTATCTGAATTCTCAGACCAACCTCATGAGGTAGGTGTTATCATACACTTTACAGATAACAAAATTAAGGCTTGGGATGCTTATAAAATTTGCCCCAGGTCACTCACCTAAACAGCAAAGGTGGCCTCCAAGCCCTCGCAGTGATTCCAGAGCTTGTGCTTGTTACCACCTTGTTGGATCAACCCTCAGGTACCTCCCAAACCCTGCTTTGGAAAAAGAACATTCTCACCAGTATCTTATCATTTCACAGAAACTCTAGAAACGGAAGAGGAGTTTCTCAAATTTCACACTCATTCATGGAAGCTGAGTAAGACATATGGCCAGAAAGAAATCCACAGGGATGTTATGCATGTGACACACACACACACACACACACACACACACAAGTTCCTTGAGAAATAGAGAAGGATGGAGAGAGGCAGTGGAAGGGAGAAGTTTCTGCCTGCTGCCAGCTCCCTGTTTATAAATACTACTCTATTAAAGTGGTTTTTCTGCATCCCATAAGGAAATCAGAGATATCATCGCTTAATGACATTGCCCTGGGATCCCAGACGTCAGTATCAAATGAACAACATATAACTTCTGCTGCCCCACAGAGCTGGGCTGTCTTATAAACGCGAGAGAACTTTTATCATCCATCTTGGGCTGAGCACAACCATATTTGCCTGGCAAGGGTGAATAAGTAATGGATAAGTAATGCTCTGAGTAATGGATAAGACTAGATGGATTAGGGCTCTTAAATTCCTGGTTGGAAGACGTTAGAAGTTTAAGAGCTCTATATAGCTGAGTCAAATGTGTGCGCCCATGCTATATAATTAGCAGGCATAACAACAATAAATATATAATTTAAAGGGAAGACCAGCAGGACAAGAATACCGACCACATGCTCCCTCCCATATGTAGCCTTTCCCCAGTTGGTCTTCAGCTGTATAAACTGCAGCCTTGCTGGCCTTGGGATAATTTTAATACAACAAAGGTTTGGATCTTTCCATTTCTTTTTAAGTAGTTTATGCTTTCCTCTGAAGTCAGCTTTTGGGCATATGTGATTCATTGCTTTTCTACTAAATATTCATTTCACTTTGTCTAGAAGGACTTAACAAATCAGCCCAGTTGTTGTTCGGTGAGGCTACCCCCAGGTTTGCGTGGACAGCGTAAGAAATGGGCAGTTAGTGCTACTAAGTGAAAACAAATGGTCACCTGGCCTCTGAGAAGGTCCCCAGAGCCTAGAGCAGGTACAAGGGGGGGGCTCTAGCTCTGGGGATCCAGGGAGTACTGCTGTCTGTCTCCTAGGGATGGAACTGTTCTGGCCGGGTGCGATGCCACAGGTTTGTAAATCCAGCTCTTCGGGAGGCTGAGGCAGGAGGATTGCAAGTTTGAGCACAGCCTGGACTATGAGTGACTGCCTCAGATAAAAAATAAAAATGGGTTAGGGAGAAGCCCATGACTGAAAAAAAAAAACAAGCAAACGAAAACCCATAGCCTCCCAAAACTGTTAGGAGATGGGCAAAGAGGTCAAATCATGGGGTCGGAAACTGATGTTATATATGTAACAAAAAATCTCAAGGATTGCTGAACCTTGGGAGTAAATCCTCTTTGACTGAAAGCACTTTAGATGAAGACCTCGTTTTCTAGCAAATTATGGCTGTTTTGCATTTTTAGGGTGCTTGGCTTGGCGCCACAACTTGGATTTAGAAAACATTCCTCAACGTGCTGGACCCTGGCTGGGCAGGAAAGGCATGGTTTTGTCTCATTTGGTCCTCATTGTCCCACCTTTGTGCCAGCTTTGCTTCTAAGGTTAGCGCTTCGGTCTTTTCTCTTGAGCCTTTATTTCTTTAAGTTCAGTCCAGGCCTCCTCCAGCTGGAAATCCCCCCCGGCCCCCACTTCCTCTCCTGGAGCTGGGCGATATTCCTAGTGTTGCAGCCATGAACCTGGAGGGTGAAGCCCCATTATCAGAAGTGACATCATCAACTAGATTTCCGGACTGACCTCAAGTCTGACCTAAGAGGCGTAAAATTAAAAGGCAAACATTCTTCTGCTACAGGCAAGTCCTTTGGCAATGCTAGAGGTTAAAAACCAAGCCAAGGGATGTTCAAGGTAGCTACACTGGGCCAACAAAATCTCAAAATGGCGGCAGTCATGTCCAACCATGGCTCTCCTTAGAAGTTGGACTAATGAAACAAAACTGTCTCCAGTCCTCCAGGGCTACGAGCTGGACCTCTCTGGAGTTCAAAGTCCAGTTTATTACTAGTGTCTGTGTAGTCTTGGGCAGAGTAACTGCTGGGAATGCTGCTTCCCCATCTATACACTGGAGAGGGCTCCACAAGTACCTACCGCTTAGAACAACAAGTTTTCCTCCGTTCTTATGCCACACTCAACACAGACGTCTGCATTGGGACTTTTCCTTGTGTTCCTCCACTGGCAAACAATTCTGCAGCAGGCACAGCTGTGTGTCCTCCAACTCAGCTCAATTAAACTGACATTATCTACCTGGAAAGATTCCATCACGTCCCGTGGGCTGAAGGCCCCGTGCTCAAGACTTGCCCCTCCCCACATAGCAGGCACAAGCCGCAGGTTGTTTTACCTGTTCTTCTGACCACCTGGCTATGAAGCAGAGGGTCTCACAACCTCCTCCTCTAAACTTTCCCAGATGGCTCACAGAACTCAGGGAAACAGGTTTACCGACTTGTGATAGAGAATATCACGAAAGACAGAGATACAGAAATGCATAGTACAAGGTAGGGGAGAAGGCACAGCACCCCTTAGGAATGCACTTCTGTTCTGCTATTCCAAAGCACTGAGCCCTGTCCCTTTTTTAAACGGAGACTTCATTACCTATGCATAACTGATTAAACCCTTGTCCACTGGCTCTCAACTTAATCTTGTGCCATTCTCCCTTCCCATGAGTCTCAGGGGCTGGGACTGAAAGACCCCAGGGCTCTAAAATCTGCCTTCTTCTTTCTGATGACCAGTCCCCACCTGGAAGCTACCTAGAGGTGGCCAGTTACTAGTCAATTCATTAGAATATAGACAGATAGTATCATTTTGGAGAGTCCAGCGATTTTAGGAGTTGTATGGCAGGAAATGGGGAAGAAGACCTGATATACGTATTTCAGAATCTCACGCTACCTAATAGGTTGCTAACATGGAATGTGCCCCCACAGAGTGACTCACACAGCCAGGTGTTACTTTCAGCTTCAGCTCTTCGGATTATGTCAAGCCGCACTTAAATTTGGCTCCATTGACTCCCTTCTAGTACCACCTGGCCTCTCCCACAGCCTACTTGTCTGCACCTAAAAGCTTCACCCAAAATGGCCCTTCCAATTAGATTGCAAGGATGCCTAATCATAGTCCGTCCTAAATAATTTACAGTGCCGGCTCCTGAAATTGAAGTCTGATGGGCAGGTTGCCACTGAAGGCACAGCACACCCCAGCCTTACCAGGGAGACGGGCAAGGGCTTGGCCTTTGGCCTTTGCACCGCGGCGATGGCATCTTCCACAGAAGTACAAACTGTTTCTTTCCCAGCATTGACATCAAGCAGCCGCCCAGCCCTTCCTCATAAGGCGGCTGAGTGGATCACACCTGCTTCTGGGAAAGCCACTGGGGTCACTCATGGAATTCCACCAGGGGGGTTAAATTATTTCCTTAATGATAAATTGGAAAAGGAGGCCCTGGGAGCCAGTGAAGGAGTCCTCAGGATCCAGCACCCCTGGGCACCCAGTCTTAAGAACCCACACCTCTCCTCCACCTTGCATGAGGGGACCTGACTCCGGATGTCCTTCAACTCCACTATGCCAAGACTTGGGACCTGTCCTGGGCTATCGCTCTTCTTGCCCAACCCACTTATCCAAGGCCAAGGTCTTGGGGTTTAGACCCTTAGGAGGCTGATACTGCCTAACTCAGGAGGCAGAACCAGTCTACCCAGCTATTGCGGGATAATCGGACAACTAGATTTAACCAGTCCCGGCAGGGAGTAAGCCTCGCTTTGAGAGGTTCAGGCCCGGTTTGGTCCAAAGTCTGAATATCACCCAGTCAGTGAACAGTCCCGCAAGACAGTATGCAGAACCCAAAAGAGAAGTTCAACCAGTTTTAACCTCCGAGAATCAGGTATCCCAAACAATCTCTGGCAAAAGCCCCAGAAGGAGCTCCATCCTCGGACCAGACGCGGCGTCCCAGCACACAGAGCAGGTTCCTCGGAGCGAACCGACCCCCCCCCCCGGCCCGTGGGGCAAGGCCCGCGCTCTTACCGTTGGCGTTCTTGCCGCAGATGAGGTGCTCGTAGGGCTGCAGGACGCCCCAGAGCTCGGCGTCATTGTTGATGACCATCTCCAAGGCCTCCGCGGACACCTCCCCGCCTCCTGCCCCGCCGTCAGGGCTCTGGCTGGCCAGAACTCTGGCCCGGATCTCCTCCACCAGGTTCTCCATGCAGGCGGTGAGAGAGATGGCCGCGTACTCGTGGATGCGCACGGAAATGCGGGTGTCCACCATCCAGCGGAAGAAGCGGCCCACGGAGAAGGTGAGGCCGCAGCGCGCGGACTTGCCCCGGCGCAGCCCGTCGCCCGCGCTCATGCTGTACAGCGACAGCGCCTTGACGGCCGCCAGCGCGCAGCTCTCGGCCAGCGCCCAGCTGTGCACCAGGCGCACGGCGCTCTGCACCTCGAAGCGGGTGCACTTGGAGTGCAGCACACTCAGGCGCTGCGCCTCGCGGGCCACGCGGATGAGCGCCCTCCGGAGCAGCCCGGCCAGGCGCCGCACCGCCTCCCCGGAGAAGGCGGGCGGCCGCCGCGCGCCGGCGCCTTTGCGCAGCACCCGTGCCACGTCCCCCTCGGTCCAGGGGAACTCCTCCAGCTCCGGGAGCCGCGGGCAGCGCGAGAAAAGGTCGGCCACTTCGGGGTCTTCGGGCAGCACCGTATTCACCGTGTCCCAGCTGTTGTGCCGGCTGTTCATGGAGCCGGAGTAGCACCACCAGGCCGCCCCGCGGTGCTGCTGCGCCGAAGAGTTGAGCGCCTGCGAGTTGGACTTGGAGGACGAAAGGCTGAGAGAGCGGCACGAGTCCCCAGCCCCATAGCCGGAGTCCAAGGTCAAGTCCTCCAGCGTCTTCAGGGTTGAGCTGTACGTCCCGGCCATGGGGAGCCTGCGGCTGCCGGCCTCGCCGAGCGCGGGGCGCTCACCGCTCCATGCACCCGGCCCCGGGCGCGCTCTAGGCTCTGCGCGGCGCCCTCCGTCCGCTCCGCGCTTCGGAGCTCGGCGGCCGCATCGCCTGCCCGGCGGCCGCGGGAAGATGGGCGACACTCGCGGCGTCCCGCCACGCAGCTGTCAGTGCGACGGCTCCGGCCGTTCCTCCCGGCAGTCCCTCGGTCCGCCTCCAAGTCCTGCGCCCGGAGCGCCCGTCCTCCCACGAGGAATCCCGAGACAACAGGGCGGCGAGAGCCGGCGGCAGCAGCGCGGGGCGAAGCGCGAGTCCGGGATCAGCCGGAGAGAAAGCGCTCGGCAAACTTCTGCTGGGCGCCAGCCGCCTGCACAGCTGGGTACCCGGCTGGGGCCAGCATGCAAATAACCCCGGGAGGCCCACCAATCACGGGCCGCGACTGGCACGGCTACACCAATGATCTCTGACAGGGGCGGGCACTATGTAGATTTCACTCCTTGCGGGGTGGAACCCTGCGGCGGCCGAGGCGGAGCGGGAGGCCGAGGGTCTGGGGAGCGGCTGCGACCCGAGTGGAGGAGGGGACGCGCCTGGGGCGGGGGGTCCGGCGGGAAGGAGGGGTGGGGGCATTCGGCTGTGAGCTGACGGCTGGAAGAAAAACGGGAAAAAAGCCCGGGTGGGCTGAACCCTTTCCGGCCATCTATGCTTTGGGTGTGTGCAAAGCTCCCTGCACCCCAGAGTGGGGGAATAGGACACGCGAGGGACGCGAGCCGGGCGCCCGCCTCTCACCGCGACTTTCCACCGAAACACTGGCTGCATGTCCTTCCAAATCTGTCTGGCTTTCTGTACGTGCTTGAGTCCCGGGCTCCCAACCGAACGATTTCTCCTTAACCCGGCGTCGGATGAACAGACGGCTGCCGGAGCCGGTGATTGCCGAGCATCTGAACCCCTTTGTGGTTCACACCCACTTTGGGAGCAATACTTTGAAGGGAGGAAGGGTGTCTCGACTTGTCACATCTCCCTGACTGTGCCATCCCCTCTGGATGGTAGTGTCTGCCCCCTGCCGCCCAGCGGACCCTTTTCCGCCCGGGTGGGAAGGATAAGGAGGCTCGAACACCGGGCGGACGCAGGTGTTGACTCTGAAGCGCGAGCCATTCGCCCCCGCGGAAAGTGAGCGGCAGATCTCCACCAGGCGCCGGCTCCGCTGCTGCCGGATCGGCGTCCGAAAGCCGCTCGCCAGGAAGCGCTTGGTGCCGACAGAACCCCGCCCGGCCCACGCAGGACCCTCTGATGCCCCGTTCGTGTTACACGCGCGTACACGAGCGTGGCCTCTCGCCCCAGCGCAAGTGCGCCATCCAGGAAGAGCTTGTGCGCGCGTTCCCCGGGCCGCTTCTCTCACCCTCAAAGGCGTATTTTGTGGTGTATTTTACACAGTTCTGACCTTGGATCGTGAATTGGATACCAACTCAAAAATGGTTTGTCATTTTCCTTCCTAAATAGTCCTATCGCCTGTGAAGTTGCTTTTCATTTGGTTGTTTCACTTAATTTTTTTCCTTTCTCCTTCTGTTTTTTAGGCAATGTTGCCACCTGATGGTTAGAATCGGGAATGGGGTCAAGGGGAGAAGTGATGTGAAAGACACAGCATTAGGTCATCACAAAACAGTCACATTTCAGAGAAGTGAGATTAGAAGTCAAATTACAAAACTGAAGTTCAACTTTTTAAAAACATAAACCTAATTTGATACAATTTAAACTAGAACTCCTCCCCTCCCTGCCCCGCCCCCGCCCCCCCTGCGCTCCTCCCCAGCACCTCCCGACCCCGACACTGGCCCCTCCCCCGCCACCTCTACACACACACACACACACACACACACACACACCCGCCTCCCCAACCTCTCCCCGACCCCGACCCCGCCTCAATTTTTTTATTTTTTTACTTTTTTGAGACAGGGTCTCCCTTTGTAGTTCAGGCTGACCCTGAGCTCACTATGTAGCCCAGGCAAGCCTCAAATTCAGCAATCCTCCTGCCTCTGCCTCCTGAGTGCTGGGATTACAGGCTTGAGCCATCAAGCCTGCATTTGTGGTCTGTGGTAATGACTGCTGGTGGGCGTGAGCCACCACACCCGGTATTGTTGTATCTGGTTAACCGAATCAGGGACCTTGGTTTGCTAGGAAGGTGCCAGAACCATTGAGCTAAATCTCCAGCCCCTGCCCCTCAATTTTGAGTCCTTCTGATTTTGCTAAGGCACTCCAATGTAGGAACCTCCTGCCTCAGCTTCCCAGAATACAGAATTTATAGATGTATGCCACTATACCCCTGCTACAACCGAGTTTCTTTAATAATGCTAGTAAAGAAAGAGTTGGAAGAGGATCTCTGTGCATTAAAATAAACTGAAAGACAATCCTAAAGTGTGGGATTTATTTGGACTTTGATTTCCTTAAATCAGTAAACATTTGACATTATGAAATCATTGGAGGTCAAAAAACTTTCAATATTTGCCATTATGAAGTCATTATTACTCTGTGATGTGGCAACGGTAGTGTATGTGTATTTATATTTTATAAACATATATTGCTGTGTAATTGACTCCCTTTTTAAAAGAAAAGAATACCCTAGCATTGAGGGAGATTGGGGAAAGA
>PVIC010023868.1:0-26503 GCA_004025085.1 Thryonomys swinderianus
CTTCCTCCTTGGATTGGGGATCAAACGCAGGGGTACTCTACCACCGGGTTACATCTATATCCCTGGCCTTGAACTTGCCATCCTCCTGCTTCAGCCTTTTGAATAGCTGAGATTACAGACATGAACTAAGGCTCCCAGCTGGGGTTCTTTTCTCTAAAATGAACCATGGTAAATGTTATATTTGCAGTTCCCAGATCTTTACCAAGATTTCAAATAATATGCATCAGAGAGCCTTTAGAGCACTTCTGATCTAGGACAGGTGTATGTAGGGCCCATCATTTTACTCTGGACAAATAAACTGCCTTTGAAGGGCTACCTGCACCTTCCAAGTCCTGCAGGTTTTGAGCTTAATAGTTCCAAGATGCTAACAGCTTCCCATGGGTAACAGGATGACTAGGTCCTTCTTTATCATGTTATCTGAGGGGTGCTGATGTTCCCCTCATCTTCCTTTTCAAACACCAGAGTCAATAATGGCCATTTTTCAGTGGTTGAGCAAGTTCTTAATCAAGGTTAAGGTGAATGTAAAGGAAGGAATTAGGCCAAGCTGGATTCTAATCCTAGCGTCATCATTTTCTAGATGTCTCAGGTTAAAGATAGCTGCAAATTCTTTTCTACACTTTCTTTTCCTGAGGGATGGATGGAGTATCCTTCTTCTTCCCTTGGACCTGGATGGGTCCTTTGACTCCCTTTGACCTACAAAGTACAGTTCTAGTGACACTGGGAGTAAAGAAGACTTGGGCTTCTGCCTGGCTCTCAGAGTGGGCTTGGTCCCCGGGCACTGTCTTGGAACATGGCTGTCTCTGGGGGAGGGTGCATGCCTACATGTCAGTCCCCCTCAGCGCTGGCTAGCAGAACTGTGCCTGGATGTCCAGCTCAGTAGCTCCTTCGATGACTACAATTGCAGCTGCTGCCTAGCAGGGACACGCGTGAGAGCCACCCAGGGAGCTCTGCCACACCACAGGGTCAGGGCAGGAAGAAGAAGGTGCTGTTTTATGTCACCATGTATCGGAATGTGCACAGTATATGACCACAGGTGAGACACTGAACCACTGAGTTTTAGTTTCTTCCATAAAATCATTAAGAAAGCATAATTTTGGTATGGCTGAAACAGTGACAGGTGAATGCACACAGCCCGGTGTCTGTGCACAGTGAACTTGCAGTATATGCCAGGTCCCTTCCTGCTTCTGCTCTAAGAGTTGGACAGCACAGTTGGAGTAAGTTTTGGCTGAAGCTCTGACCTCCCTTGGCAAACACTCAGCTTCCTCAAAAGGAACAGCTACAATCAAATTTTAATATAGAGCTGAAGAATATTTGATTTTCCCTTCTGGGGCTATCTGTGACCTTCTTAGGAAAAATAACACTATTTTCTATCAGGAAATTTGTATTTTTTTCTCATCAATTAAATGTGTGTAGGAACTGAGTCTTTCCCCCGCCCCTTTTTAATAACAAGGACTATGCTTGCTCACATTGAGAAGTAGCAGCCTGAAATAAAACCATTTTGGTGTGTTCACAGCCAGCAGGTTTTCTTCAACACCTCACCCAGAGAATAGCAGACTGTATCAGGCCGACTTCACTGAACAGATGAGTGGCTGTGGCTGAAACTGCTTTTATTTGGGGGGTGGTGTATCCTGAAACAATTAATAAACAAAGGACCAAAGTGGTACATGGTGGTGCATGCCAGTACTGGGGCTGCGGCAGGAGAGGACACTTAGTTCAAGGCCCACCTGGCCTGTACAGTGAAGCTCTGACTCAAAAACTAAACCTAAAATACTAATAGGTCAAGGTCAATAAAAGGAAGAGTAAGTGAGACCAGACTGGGAAGTGCTGAAACACGAGTCCCTTTGGTCCTGACCTGGTGGGTAAGTAGTCAGGGATAATCTTGCTGAGAAAGGGACTGGGAACTCCTTGGATCGTCTGTTTTGGGGGGTGTTTTGGTTTTGTGGTACTGGTTATTGAACCTAGGGCACTTTACTGCTGAGTTATATCCCCAGGCCTTGTCATTTTCTATTTTGAGAAATGGTCTCACTAAACTGCCCAGGCTGACCTGGAGTTTGCTACCCTCCTGCCCCAGCTTTCCATGCAAGTGGGATTATAGGCACGTGCCCCATGCCCAGCAGGTTTATGGTTTTTAAAATTCAGAATTATTTTCACACATGGAACAATTGTGTAAGCCAACACTCAGTGAGGAAACAGAATATTAGCCATATTCCCAAAGCCCCACATACCTATGCTATTATTTTTTACAAATAAAATAAAATGTTGTTAAAACATGTATGTAGGATATTACTCAGACTGTTCTGCCTCTTGTTTTTTTCCACATTTATATTAGTGGCCTTTATTTTAGTAGTTACCTAGTGTTCCATTGTTTGAATCTAATACAACTTACTAAATTTTATGCGAAGATAAACAGGTTGTATCCAATCATTCTGGAGCTGAATTATATTTATTTATTTTTTCTCACGTTCCTTTTGTTGACCATATTTCCAGAGGCAGCTGGACACTGCTGTCTGGAGCCCTTTAAAAACGCCCCTCATTCTTACTCAGTGCTGAAGTGTGTTGGGTGTGGTGCCACGTGGAGCGGTTGCCCACGCTCACCTCCTGTGAGGACTCAGTTGTTCCATGTTTGAATATGTAACCAGCAAGTGGAAATAATGTCCCTGTCACCCTCACTTCCTTTCTGGTTAAATCAGTGTTCAGCAAATGAATACAACTGCTTTCACCCACCCCTTCCTTCGGTCAGCTGTGTGCTCAGCATTGTCCTGGTGAACATGGCAGAGTTCAGAAGCTGGCCCTCAAGAGCTCTTCCAAATGGGATCAGTTGGGGGAAATATTGCTTCCCTTTCTGGGTGCTTTCCTCCTCCTTCAGGATCCTCAAATCCCCTCTTCTCCAGCTCTCATCTCTTTTCTCTCCCTGCTGTAAATCAGCTCTAAGAATCATGGAATCAGAGAGTTCAAGTCAGTGCCTACTTCTTTCTCCTAGTATTGCCCTTTCAATTTCTAACCCACCGTAATTATAGAACAAAAGGGTTTGTCTCCTGAAGACTGGGATTCCCAGACAGCATGAGCGATTTCACATTTGGGGGTTGGGCAGCTCCTCCCTCCATCTCACTCATGGAACGATGTTCTCTTTCCCCAGACCTAGAGGCCTAAGGGGCAGGTCTGGCCAGCTCAGGCCCTTGGAGATAGAAAACAGCAGAGTGCCCATGACAGTGGACAGCAAATCCCATCAGCTTTGCAGGCGAAGAAGTGCCAAGGCTGAGCTGCAGAAGCACATCTTCCACTGGCAGAGACACTGTGGCAGCCCTAATGTCATGCAGAAGGGAAGTATAGGGTGTTTGTACCAGGAAGTAAGCATCACCGGCTCATGTCTCTGAATTGGGCCTCAGAGTGGGGGTTTTCAGTCACCTCTCAGAGAGCTGCCATAAAAGTTACAGTCAGTACAGAGCTGTGATAAGAGCTCAGACCTGTCAGTTCTAATTACTGTGAGGTGGCCTAAGTGGCCCAGAACGGCGCCGCTCCATTCTTCCTCATGACTGGGTCAGAGAGGACAGCCCAAGCTCCTTCGGCCTCAGCCCTCCTTGCCCTGGTCCGGTGGAGTCCAGGGGCTTCCCCACGTCCAGGCGAGCAGCTCCTCAGGAAGGTGTCACATCACAAAAGGCGCTGACAGAGAAATCAGGACAATGCACCTGATTATAATCCCTCCTACTTGAGATTGTAGGATGAGGCTGGAGGATGGCAAGTTTGAGGCCAATGTAGCAAGACCTTGTCTTAAAAAAAAACAGAAAGGGTTGAGGATGTAGCTCAGTGGTAGAAGGCTCTGGGCTTAATTCCCAGTACAGAAGATCAAAGTGGCAAAACAGCTCCCACTTGCTGTGCTCCCACTTCTGAGAGTTGGGAATGCAAGGGGGTTCTGCTCTGCATCCAGCTGGTGTCATCTACTCACTGCACTCAGCTAGTGGCCCAGCTGGATTGGGATGGCCGGGCAGGGTTCACTCGTGCCCGCCACTGTGGCCCCCTCCACGTGGCTGGCTGGGGCTTCCTCCCAGCACGGGGCCTCGGCACTGCTGGCCTTCCTAACAATGGCTGACTTCTAAAAGGCTTCAGTGTGGGAGCTGCTGTTCTCTTAATGCCCAGCCTTAGATATTACATAATATCTAGCTCTGCCCAGTTCTCTTGATCTGTATTAATTTCCCACTGCATCTGTAGCACATCTCCAGAAATGGAGGGTCTTAAAACAACACACATGTATTATTACATTGAAGCTCTGGGGCAGAAGTCTAGAGTGGGTAACACAGACCAAAATCAAGATTCAGGAAGAGCTTCATTCCTTTCTGGGATTTGACAGAAGAATCCATTGTTTTATCTTTGTGTGTGTGTGTGTGTAGTTGTTATTTTTGCTTCTTGAGGCAGAGTTTTGCTCAATTGCCCAAACTTGCTCTCTTGCCACTCAGCCTCCTGAGTCCTGGGATTATAGGCTTATACCTCAATCCCAACAGCTTTTCTTTTTTTCCAGCATTGTTTGCATTACTTGGCTTGTGTCCCCCTCTCATCTTCAGAGCTAATAAGGATGGGTTCAAGTCTTTCTCAGTCTGCATTACTGGATTCTGACTCTCATTTCCCTCTTCTTCTTTTTTAATTGAACCCAGGGAGCACTGAGCTACATTCCAAGTTTTTACTCTGTGTGTGTGTGTGTGTGTGTGTGTGTGTGTGTGTGTGACAGAGTCTTGGTACATTTCCCAACCTTTCCTTGACTTTGCAATCCTCTTGCCTCAGCCTCCAGAGTAGCTGGGGTTACAGGAATATACCTGTCTCCCTCTTTCACCACTAAGGACTCTCAGGATTATATCTGGGTAATCCAGGCTACTCTCCTTGCTTCAATCTCAGCAGAATGGCAAACAGTACCACATATAATCTTCATTCCCCTTTGCCATGCAACATCATAGATTCACCTGTTCTGGGGACTGGGAAATGGATGTATTTACTACTACATGATCAAAACCAGCAACAGGGGCCTCAGGCTCAAGAGGAAGGAAGATAGACTGTCCTGTTTGATGTAAGGGAGAGCAAACCTCTTAGGCTCTCTGTGGTTACCATAGTACCCATTAACTCATGCGATCCCCAAACAAGCTCAAGAGGTGGTGTGAGCATCATCCATATTCTCCAGCAGGAAGCAGAATGCAGAGTTAAGAACTTGGCTGAGGTCAGTCAGCTCGTTTGCAGAAGAGCTGGGGATTCAAGTCTAGGCAGTTTGGCAGCCAAAGTGCTTGTGCCTGGCATGCCTGGTGCTTGGCAATTTTACTTTCTCTTCTTCTATTGACTCCCACTTTTTCAGCTCCTTTAGGAAAGAAGCCCCCATATCCTGTTTATACACACACATCTCTCCCTTAATAAAGGAGGTGGTTGGATGACACCCATCAAAGTTCATGTAAATTCAAGCTTGATTTTCTGGGACATGTCTTGTCTGATTGTTAAAGTTTTCTCCTGACTTCTCTTGACTTGGGCTCTGACTCGTACATGAAACCACCACCCAACCAGTACATTCTTTTGTCTTCTGTACTCAAACCCACTTCCAACCACTAGTCTTTATTTTCAGGAGTTGTGCACAAAGGAAATGGAGCAAGCAACATCTCAAAACAGCACCTTATTAAAATATATTTGGGAGTAGGTGGATTGTGAGATCAAATAGGTTGTATGTGAGTGTGTGTGTGGGTGGGGGGATTGAACCCAGGGCCTTGCACATGTTATGCATGTGTTCTACCACTGAGCTACACAACCTAGTCCTCAAATAGGTTTAAATAATGGTCTGTCCATTTATTTAATAAACAATGGACACTAGTCCATGAATTGGAGTCTAATTATGGATGCCATGTTAGCCATAAAAAGGGGTTACTTGAGGTGGGCTGAGCTCTGCCCTTTTCAGAGGAGGGCCAGCAAGGGCATCTGGTGTAAACACATCTTGCAGAAAGGGTAGATGCGGCCCTTGTAAGTAGAGTCATGCCTTTGCATTCGGTCATTGGGTTGACAAATATGTATTGAGAACCTGTTATTTACCAGTCACTGTGCCATCCAAGGGACAAAGACAATGAAATTAGTTGGATGCTGTTCTTAAAAATCCCATAGCTATGAACCAGTTAGTGGTTACTCAAGAGGGTGAGGGAGAAAGATCACTTGAGCCTGGAAATTCCAGGTCAGACTGGGAAACAGTGAGACTTGGTCACTAAAAATAATAATAATGATGCTGCTGATCAAAGCCTGTTGTTTCTAATAGTTACTGTCCATATTTTATACTTGGGTATGTAAAATCGGAAGATGTCAATTGTTATATTTGCCAATAAGGCAAGGCTTTTTTCCCCCAAAAAAAATATTATTCAGAAAGGAGGGGGGATACGTTGAGTCTTTGCAATGTCTGTAATACTCTAGCAGTGATTTCTAAATTACTTTATATTTCACAACCATGGTAAAGTTTGAGGAAGGCATTAGCCTAAAATCACCCCAATTAATGCTGGTTTCAAATGCTGAGGGAGATCACTGACTCTGTACCAAAGAGAGTGAGGAAATCTACCACAGATCTGTTAGTTATTCCTGGAGGTGTGACTTCACATTTGCAATGCTGAAAGTTGCTATAAACAAGCCTTTTATGATTATTTTTAAAAGCAGTAAGAAAAGTGGTTATGTTGGAGAGACTGACTAATGCTTTGCGAATGGCTACTTTGTGGTTTGGATGAAATTTCCAATGACAGCATTGTACCCAGAGTCCCAGGGATCCCTGTCAATCCAGATGAAAATGAGAATGCCCTGAGGATGAACCACAAGACACATGAGGACTTAGAGTAGATTTGTTTTATGGCACTTGAGAGCAGGAACAGCAGAATTTATGAGTGAATTGATCATATTGCATCAATGTGTTTGCATATCATACAAACATGTATATGTAACTGAGTTCCTAGAGTCATTGTAATCTCATCCTTGTCACCAAAAGCTGTATGTGCAGTTGACCAAAATATTACGGGATGATTTTGCCCTTTGGAAAATGTAGAGCTCTCCTGTTCTGGGAATTGGCTTCTATTTGGTCTTCTGTGACACCTTTGCCCACAGTTCAACGAGTAGGAGGGGAAGAGCTAGGCCCACCCACTGACCTGATTGACTTAATTCCTCTTGAGACTAGATCTCTTAAAATCTCGCCCAGCACATCCATGCTCCATTGTCTAGTTCATTTCAGTTCAGAGCACGTATTGAGCTACCAAAATAACAGAAGAATTGTTTTTTAAGTCTGTGAATCACTTTTAGTGCTGAACTAAGAAGGAAGAGACAGTTTTAAAGGAGAACTGAAGAGAAAGAATGGTTTTGACTAACAGCAAGAATGGATTTGGATTTTGCAGGACAATCTTGCTCTTATACCATGGATCTTCCCATTTCTTCTGCTTATTTCCCGGCATTGTGGTATGTGGTGTTGATTTGTTGGTGGGCATGTGTCCACGCCCAGCATTATATGTGGTTACCAGGGATCGAACTCAGATCCTTGCGCTTGTGCAGCAGGCGCCGGAACCACTGAGCTAACCCTCTGGCCCCGCTTGTGCTTATTTTTTGAGAAGGACTTAAGATGCCTGAAACCTCAGTCCTTTCAGTATGATGGCCACAGGGATTAGTTAAATATGTGATCTTTTGGTTGGCGTTAAAATGATGAATAAACAAACACTTAGTGCCTTTGTATAGTAGATTTTTCTTCAGACTTTTTTCTTCAGACTTTTCTAGTAGGTTTTTTAGTAGGTTTTTCTTCAGACTTTTTTCTTCAGACTTTTATATTTTACACATGAACTTTGTACATGTACATTATTATCTTTAATCAGAAAAAAGTAAATATTCATTGTCACAAATACAACAACTATTTGGCTATAGAATTTTGATTTCACTTACCATATTTGCTTACCTCATATTTAATATCTTTCCTTATTTTTTTTTTGAGACAGGGTCTCACTTTGTAGTTCAGGCTGGCTCTGAGCTCACTATGTAGCCCAGGCAAGTCTCGAACTCAGCAGTCCTCCTGTCTCTGCCTCCTGAGTGCTGGGATTACAGGCATGAGCCACCACGCCCAGCTATCTTTCCTTATTATTAATCCTGGCTGCTACGGACTGGATGGGGTTTGCATGTTAGCAAGACTGTTCCAAAATAAAATGTTTACAATGACAAAAGGGTATAGCTCAATAGTAGAACTCTTGCCTAGTATGTGACAGGCTTCAGTTCAATCTTTGGTAGAAGAAGGAGAACAAGAGAAGAGGAAGGAGCAGGAGAAAAAAAAGAACAGAAGGAACACAGAGATAAGATAAGAAATTTTTTTTGCTATGTTAGGTACATTTGAAGCCTCTGAATTGATAAAATCATGTGTGTGTGCACGTGTGCACATGTGTGCATATGTGGTCCTGAGGATTAAACCCCGGGTCTTATGGCAAGCACTTTACCACAGGCCTACAACCCCACCCTGAACACGTCTTTGGTGCTGGGGTCAGGGATGTGGCTTAGTCCCTTGAGAGTGCTCGCTTAACAAGAGGAAGGTCAGGAAAAGAACAGTGTTGGACTTCTGGGTGGGATTTATTAAGTAAAAAGCAAAAGCAGAGCCTTTAATATTATATACTTGGGAGCTTGAGGCAGAAGGCTCACTTGAGCCCAGGAATTCAAATCCAGCCTGAGCAACACAACAAGCTCTCATGTGAAAGAAGGAAAGAAAGAAAGAAAGAAAGAAAGAAAGAAAGAAAGAAAGAAAGAAAGAAAGAAAGAAAGAAAGAAAGAAAGAAAGAAAGAAAGAAAGAAAGAAAGAAAGGAAAAACACTAAACAAAATAAAAATAAAAAATCTGCCTTTCTAAACCTAGTTCTCACTGTCAAGAAACTCAGTCTGAATGTTCACAGTGAAGACAGGTGAGAGTGTTGTCCTGGACTTGGGGCATTGCCCATCTCTTAGGCCACATGAGAGAGCCAAAGAGATGGACTGTCATGGGCTTCCTGTTGGTGAAGCTTAAGGGGGAAGCGCTGACCGCTCCTGCTCCTGACAGAGGGAGGCACTGTGAGCCTGGTGGGCTCTGGGACTCTGTGCAGCAGAGTGGGACCATGATGGGCATGATGAGAAAGAGCTGATTGAGTTGTCTTCAAAGACATTTGCTTGTCAGGGCAGAGGATCATAGGTTGGGGGGAGAGGGTATGGACTCTAAATAGTGCTCTGTGGTGGGCTGCAGGGGTCTAGCCCTTCTAAGGAACAGTGTGTGTGTGTGTGTGTGTGTGTGTGTGTGTGTGTGTGTGCACGCGCGTGCACGTGACTCTTCCCACACTTCAATCTTAAAAGAATGTAGTAACGCATATGGATCACCTTATAGCAGTTCTTTGTAATGGTCCTGTTTAAGTAGGGTTTTGACCTTTTACCCCTCTTCCCTTCTCACATGCCACCCTGGAGGAACCAAAGGCTGGAGAAGAAACAGAATAAGAAACAGAGCTAGGAGTGCTGTGTGGTAAAGCATGTACTTAGCATGTTTGAGGCCCTAGATTCAATGCCCAGCACTGAAAAAAAAAATTAGAAAAAAAGGTGAGAAATATAGAATTTCTATACCTGGCAAAGAACATACAAATTTTAAACTAAAGGAGAGTGAGTCAAGGTGTGGCTGAAGTAAGGCCAGTAGGGGACCCTTGGTTAATGCCTGAGTGAGGCTGGAAAAGCTGCAGATCTCCTTTCATGGCAGAGGTGGGAACCCTCGGAGAAGGTGGAGCAAACCCAAAGCTGCATTTAGATCTGAGCCCAGCTCCAAGAATCCAGGTAATGGGCCTTGGTAGTTGGCAAGACTGCTTCTAATCTCCACCTCTGCAGGTTCTTTCCTTCTGGCCACAGGCCAAGGAAAAGCTGCCCACAGCTTTGATATCTGCCTCTCCGGATTGGCATCAGCCTTATGTCTCTCTAGCTAAGATAATTGTTCCAAAGCTAGAGACCACGTTTATTCTCAGCCTTGACTCTCAGCACAAAGGCTTTTAAAGTTTAGTGGCTGAAGGTGAAGCTCAGTGGTGGGATATGTGCTTAGGGTGTACGAAGACCTGGCTTCATTCCCCAGCACCGAATGAACAAACAAGAAAACAAATCTATAATAAAAAAAAAAGAGAGGCCCTAGGCATCAGAGTCAGACTGTAGAGAAAATGACAGGGGAGGACGAGGGTAGAAACTGGAGACACATACACAAAAACAAGCTCCACGCTCCACTTCCCTCTTCATAGCTGAAACAGCCGTGGACTCCATGTATCAGATCTTAGGAATGAAGGAGCCCATGTGCTTCTGTCAGATCTCTCCAAAACCACACTTCTCTGACCTTTAAATTTTCAATTTGAAAACTAACAGGATTGCAGTGAAAGCTCGGTTTTCTGGCTTTTTATTAACTGGATATGTCTAATTTATACTGCATATCTACTTTCCATGGCAGTAACTATTTTTTTCCCTTTGGTACCGGGGATCGAACTCAGGCCCTTGTATGTCCAACGTTGCCACGGTACCACTTGAGCTAAATCCCCAACCTTCATGGCAGTAACTTTTTTTTTTTTTGAGACAGGGTGTCGCTTTGTAGTTCAGGCTGACCCTGAGCTCACTATGTAACCCAGGCAAGCCTGGAACTCAGCAATCTGCCTGTCTCTGCCTCCCGAGTGCTGGGATTACAGGCGTGAGCCACCACACCCGGCACTGTGGTATGTGGTATTGATTGCTGGTGGGCGTGAGTCACTACGCCCAGCATTGTATGTGGTTACCAGGATGGAACTCAGGATCTTTGCGCTTGTGAGGAAGGAGCCAGAACCACTGAGCCAAATCTCCGGCCCCATGGCAGTAACTTTTGTTCCTAGTGATGGCCCAAACCCATGGCTCTGAAGATTCAGAAGTGATGAAGTCCCTTGTCATTTCAGCAGTCTGACTCTCACAGCAATCTAAGCTGAGTGGGAAGAATATACTATAGCACAGAAAGTCTTCCCCTGATTACTCTTTATCAGCTCACAGAACTGATTAACCTGAACATCCCATTCCCCAATCAGGGCAGACAAGAAAAATTTATGATATTTGAGGATCAGCCTCAATTATGAGTGATAGATGTAGAAATGGAAAAGGAACACCTCACCCCTTCCCTATTGCTCAAGTAAGCTTTTGTGCCAAGAAAAATCTGTCCAAAGCAGACTTCAGCTGAGTGATGTTCATGGTGAAACATGATGATGGACCTACATGAAAACATATGCCCCTTCTCTACAGATGGATGTCTCAGGAACTCAAGAAAATGCCCCCCATCACAACTCCCCCACGGCTTCTTGGCAGTTCACCATCAGAGTACACTAGGGAGATTGAATTATTTTACTTCAAGTTTGTGGAAATACATTGTTCTCAGAAAACTGCTCATGTCTATCTAAGTGTCAGAATGTCTGATCATTTGGGGTTGTCCTCATCATTCAGAGAATGTTGGTTTATCTTTCTAGACATGGCAGAGACACTATATTCAGAGCCAATGTGCACCTAGGAGTTCTGAGTTTATTTGAATAATGTCCTTAGGGCCTATAGGAAGATGAATGTGCATTGTAACTTGATGTGTAGAAACTTGTTTAATGCTAGGAGAAGGATGGGGGAGGGTAGAGAGAAAAGTTAGGAAAAAATAAAAGCAACAACCCAGGGAGGTCATCTTAGAGAATTAGGAAATCCAGATCTTTTCTTTCATAAGCCACAAATCTTTCCGGGATTGCATCTGGCTTTCATTTCTTACTCCTTGTCTTCTAACAAACAGTAAAGATGACTTTAAAGCTAAATGTGTCCTCTTCCAGAAAGAGAGCAAACAAGAGGTCTTCTCTTCCCCTTCTTCAGCCTGGTAGCAGAGTTTTCTTTTGCACTATAAAATATGGCGTGGGCCACCTTCTCTCTAAAAACATACGAAGCTGATGCATAACTTTTCCAAATAATTAATCTTTCCAGTGGAATCTTTCAAAGCCCCACATTTCCTGTTATTTTATACAGCTGCAATTTGTAACTGGAGCTCCTGCCCAGTGTTCCACCGGCAAAATGCCAAGTCCACTACATTTCACCTACAGAGGTGCCCCACACAAATAAGCCTGAACCACAAGTGAAACAGTTAGATCCTGTTCAAGCCAAAAAGAAAGAGCCAAAGAACAAAAGACTTGTAACATGTCTCTGTGCTAAAACTTTAGTGGATGCTCGCAACATTTTATTTTCCAGCGCCAACATTTGGAAGTATCACCATGATGCCACAATAAAAGATTTTCAAAAATGGGATAGCTCTTGTGTTCAGCTACTATTTGTGAGTCATAAAAATGACAGCCTCTTAAGTCATCTGAGAGCCAGAAGCAGTGGTGTTTGTTCCAGACCCTCCTCATTTGCTCCTTGTCCATACGTTGTAAACCCAAAGGTGAGATTGGCTAGTGATATAGTGAGGAAAGAATAGGCGAGGTTGGCCTGGGAGCCTCTCCTTCACCCCATTTTTCCACTTTCCTGACCTGAAGTTTAGGTTGAGAGCCTCTTCTGTTTCAGACCCTCTTCTCCTCACTCCCCTCCCCTCCCTATCCCACCTCGTGCTTCTGCGCATGACCTGCCTCCTACTGTTCAGAGCTGGATGCCCTTGATGCTGACCCGCAGCTTCCTCTCCACTCCCACCTTCCTGACGCCATCCCCCTTCCTTTCCTCCCTTGGCTGAGGTCAGGCCCTGCACCTGTGCTCCAGATCCCAGCCCCTCCTGCCCATCTGGAGCCTCTCACTGTGCACCGTCTCCTCTTCCCTGCACAGCAACACTTCCCTGACACCGACTGCTCACAAACACTTCCTCAACCCAGAGCCCCTTCTTGCTATTATTCTCCCTTCCCCTTAAGGTTATTGAATGGGTCGTCAATGTTCTTCTTTTCTTCCCATCAGCTTCCTTCGCTCCTCAGCTTCATCACTTGCGATGGAGGCTTCGCCCACCCTGGTCTCTTTGGGACCATTTTTTCCCCCAAGGCCTCTTCCCTGGGTTTTGAGGAACTAAACCATTTCTTGCTTCCTCCCTATATCTGGGTCCACTGTGCTTGTCTCCTGTGCAGGCCTATCTGTCCACAGAACCATTAAATACTTAATGCTTTGAGGCTTCCTTTTCTCATTCTTCAGTCCCTGTTATCTACAGTCACAGCTCCCATAACCAGACTCCTATTTGTGGGCCCCTACTTGAAATCTCTAGGTGGGTTTCTTGTAGGCACAAGTTCAAACCCCAAATCAGGAACTTCCTTTCGAACTAAGTTTTCTTTCTCAGATTCCTACTTGGTGAATATAGCACCATCCATTAAGTTGCTCAGGTCAGAAATCTAAACATCCTGGATATCTTTCTTTATTTCTTAAACTCAGTCCCTGCCTCAACTATTCAAGATTTTCTTAGAAGCATTTGTTGTTCTCTATTTCCGCAACAACCGCAGCCACCCTGCTATCTTCTGGACTATTGGTTCAGACTATAATTCCTCAGTTGATCTCCCTATATCTATTCTTTGTTTTTGTTTGTTTGTTTTGATACAAGGTCTTGCTATAGTTCAGGCTGGCCTCAAACTCACCATTATTATGTAGGATTACAGGTGTGGAATCTTTCAGTGATGAAATAGGCAAAGACCCTGTGTCTTCACTGTGTCCTTCCTCTCTTGGAGGCTGTTATACCTGCATTTCTCCCTCCAGGTTCAAAGGTGACTCCTCAAACACCTGGGCTTGACCACTGCGCGCCCGGGGTGGGGGGTGCGATGCCCCCCACCAAGCAGGGGCTGTTAGCTGCGGGCAGTGAAGCACCGCTAGGTGCCCTACCAAAGGAGAGAGCAGGGAGATAGTCTTCTCCCTGCTAGGAGCTGCTCTGAGATGTGGCTTTCCTTGTCACCTCTTTCTGGAGCGCTCCGGTTTGCTGAACAAACATACCTGCTAACTGACAGCTGTGTTTCTTCGCAGTTGCATCTCACTGTGCAAAGCAGTCACAGCATGGCATTACTTCACAATTGTCTTTCCCTTCCTCATTTTTGTCCTCATCCTCATAGTTCTTGGCAGGAATGTTGCTGCTTTGGTGTTCGTTTTTTTTTTTTTTTTTTTTTTGAGACAGGGTCTCACTTTGTAGTTCAGGCTGGCCCTGAGCTCACTGTGTAGCCCAGGCAAACCTCAAACTCAGCAATCCTCCTGTCTCTGCCTCCCCAGTGCTGGGATTATAGGGGTGAGCCACCATACCCAGCATTGTGGTGTGTGGTACTGATTGCTGGTGCGTGCAAGTCACTATGCCTGGTATTGTTGTATGTGTTTACCTGCGATCAAATTTGGGACCTTGGGTTTGCAAGGCAGTGGTTTTCAAGTCTTTAAAGAAAAAATATCTATCCAAGGCTCTACAGGGATCCATTCCTGTCTACTTGTTAGCCTCTTTCTTTCTCTTGCCACTTTCCTGTTTATTTATTTATTATTACTTTTTTTTTTTGTGTGGTACCAGGGCTTGAACTCAGTCAGGCAGGCACACCTTTCCTGTCTAACTACATCTACAATGGAGAGTTTCTTTGTTTGTAACAAGTTTTCACACGCTAGAAAATTTATTGGGAAAACCCTTCATCTCCATCACCTACTGGCTCCACCTAGCTAATTCCTTTCCCCTCTCATGTCAATTTCTAGGTTACTTCCTTTGGAAACCTTTCTGGTTCTCTCCCTGCTTTCTCCTGTTTAAGTCTTCTGTTACCTTTGTTAGGACTCTGTGGTTCCCTCCCACACTGCCTGTGAACTTTGTGACAGCAGCAGCAACAGCTATTTTCACTGGCCTTAGCACCTCCAGTACCAACCACAGAGCCCAACACTCAAAAACTTACATGGAGTAAATGCCCCAGTGAGAGCCAGCACAATGGCTTTATGGGTAGAGAAGCTAAGATCAAAAAGGTTAAGTGACTGATTCAAGATTAAGACCTCTGGGGCCAGAGATTTAGCTCAGTGATTCCGGTGCCTGCCTAGCAAGCGCAAGGTCCAGAGTTTGATCTCGGTAACCACATGCAACAATGCTGGGCGTGGTGACTCAAACCGACCAGCAATCAGTACCACATACCACAGTGCCGGGCGTGGTGGCTCACACCTGTAATCCCAGAATTTGGGAGACAGAGGCAGGGGGATTGCTGAGTTCCAGGCTTGCCTGGGCTACATAGTGAGCTCAGGGCCAGCCTGAACTACAAAGTGAGACCCTGTCTCAAAAAAAAAAAAAAAAAGATTAACCTCTGGCTAGTAGGCAGTAGAGCCCACTGTACCTTCTACCTTAATTCTGAAAGACAGATAACAGATCAAGGAAACAGAATAGAGACCTCATAAATAGACTATATACCTGCTTCAACATGCAAAAAGTACTCAGTCTCATTCATAATAAAAGAAATGGAAATTTAAAATATCAAGAGGCATTTTTATCTTTTCAATTGGCAAAATTCACAGATGATTTCTTATCTCAATAAAGCACTCAACAGGTAACTGCCAAATTATGTAAATATACAAATGTCTATGGAAAGTGCCAACCTCTTCCTCTGTGGGGACAGACTGATAGCTGACTGCCAAAAGCACCAATGCACAAGAGCGCAGTCTGCGATTCAGTGCTGCAGTTTGACTTTCGGGTGTCCATTTGGTTATGCATTTGTCCAAGTGGAAAATAGTGAATATATAAAGTCATTCATTGTAGCATTATTTGTAATAGAAAAAGAAGTATTGTACAACATTTAGGAACTGCTTAAAGAAATTATGATAGAGTGGACTATCAAGTAGTTTTCCATAAGGTGAAATATTATGTAGTTACTTAAAAAGACCAAGGCAATTCCAACCTTTTGAACTTCTTATTTCATAGTTCTACCTACTACATACTCCTATGCATAATCCTCTCCAAGATATATTGTTAAGTATAAACAAAAGCATAAAGCAAGGTATACATTAGTTTATAATATACCACCATTGGGGTAAAAAAAATGAGCAAAACTACAAATAAAACCAGTTGGATTATAAATTAAACTCAATGAGGACAATGTTCTCTTATGATTTGTCTTGTTATATTGCACAGCAAATCTTTTCATTAATGTCAACTAAATATTTTTAAATTAATATTTGTTGGTTAACTTCAACACAAAGAAATGTCCTAAGAGGTAAAGGAAAGAGGAACAAAGGAAAAACAGGCAAGTCATTATTGTTTACACTTGTTAGCCAAAGGGGAAAGTGCAATTTGCCAATTGATTTGATGATTTTACTTTTTTTTTTTGGAGACAGGGTCTCGCTTTGTAGTTCAGGCTGGCCCTGAGCTCACTATGGTGCCCAGGCAAGCCGCCGCGAACTCAGCAATCCTCCTGTCTCTGCCTCCCGAGTGCTGGGATTACAGGTGTGAGCCACCACGTCTGGCATTGTGGTATGCGGTGTTGATTGTTGGTGGGCATGCCTCCACGCCCAGCATTATATGTGGTCACCGGGGATCGAACTCAGGACCTTGCGCTTGCGAGGCAGGCCCCGGAACCACTGAGCTAATCCTCCGGCCCTGATTTGATGATTTTAGAGCATCTAAATTTTCTTGTTGCTTTCCATAAATTAGTATGAGTATATTAGTATGAGTATATCCCTATGAGAATAGGAGAACTGTTTGCTCTTGATTGTATTGACTTCTTTCTACCTTAGTTTATAAAGAAAAGATACTCCAGAAAACTCTGCTTGCCAAGAGCTACTTGGATCAAATCTCTATTATTTTATGTCCTCACTGCCAGATTAACCCAGTTCCTCACCCTTATACCACATCAGGAAAATCAAATGGAAAGATGCTTATATGTTGGGAGAATAATTTGCTCATGCTAAAGAAACAAGTATAACTTGATTAAAGCTGGGGTTTCATATTGCTGCCTGCATGTTCCTTTGGAAGATGTATGACTTTATAGCTTAAACCTGGGAAGTTATAACCATGAAATCTGGCTGTTGCCAAAGTAAACATCTGCCTGTTTTCCTGTCAAAATACTCATTGTGTGAGCTTGCTGTGCCTCAGTGGAGACATTTCTGCTATAGAAGCACTTATGCTATTTCTTCCTTAATTTGAAGGCTTTTAAAAAATTGAATAATATTGAAGGGTATAAATATAAAAGATGTTTTCTGGTGTAATCAAACACTGGGAAGCTGTTGTTTTCTTATCCTGAAGTCATTATGTTAAACACAGTGAGTGTCTCATCAAAGAGTGGGCAATGGACTCTTTGCAGCACCATCTAGACCCTTTGCCTTAATCTCAGATAGATAGACAGACAGAAAGACAGAGGACTTGCCTAAGGAAAAGTATGGAATGGAAGGTAAACAAGGGTGATGAACCTATGGTATGTGTGTGTACAACTTTTAAGACAAAAAAGTTAATATATGTTGTTTTCTCTCAACTAAAATATCAGAATTCATAATTAATTGCAGTGTTGGCATTTTATGATAAATAAGTGGACTTTGGGTTGCAGTTTGGGCGTTCATCACTAAAAGATTCACCATCACTGGATCAGAGGCTACATTTCTGAGCCTCTCTTGCAGCTAGATGTGGTTGGTCATTGGTATGTAAGCAGTATCGCTGTATGGATTTTTCCAAGAACTTGAAGGAATTGAGTCTTTTAGGATAAATCTCCTTTTTTATCCTTTGGGGTTTGAGAGTCTGTATTAGAATGCTGAAGGGACAGAGATGAGAAAGGCATGGTCCCTACCCTCAGGCATTTATAGTATCTAATGACATTTTAGAGAAGTAAGAACTGCCAGGATGGGGAAGAAAAAGGAGTGAATTCTGAGTGAAAGAAATTTGGAACTTTTCACAAAGAGGACACCATGCAGGTTGGCCTTTAAAAAGTAAATTATAACAGGGTGGAGATTTAGTTCAGTGTTTCCAGCGCCTGCCTCTTAAGTGCAAGATCTCTGGTTTGATCCCCGGTAACCACATATAACAATGCTAAACATAGTGACTCACACCCACCAGCAATCAGTACCACATACCACAATGCTGGGGGTGGTGGCTCTTGCCTGTAATCCCGGCACTCGGGAGACAGAGATAGGATGACTGCTGAGTTTGGGGCTTGCCTGGGCTACATAGTGAGCTCAGGGCCAGCCTGAACTACAAAGCGAGACCCTGTTTAAAAAAAAAAAAAAGTAAATTACAACAATGAAAGTCAGATTTATTGAGGACTTACTATGTTTACAAGTGTTATTTACTTTATATGATAATCCTGTGAAATAAATACCATTGCTAACCCATTTTACAGATAAAGTGTTAGAAAGGTTCAATGACTTGGTTGAGATTGGAAAGCTAGGCAGTGGCAGAGCCAAGGTCTGAAGCTTGGCCTATCTGCCCCCCAAGTCCCCAGGGCTTGGGACCTGTGATTGAAATACAGAGGTGGAAAGACTAGCAGTGGCCTCCCGCTTTGATCATGTGGTTTGGCAGCAGTCACTACAGACAATTCAAGACAAACCGGTTGCTGGGTAGAATTTAGGCCATTAGTTTCTAGTCTGATCTCATGTTTTGCACGGCATCCACATTTTGCTACACTCAAGAAAGGGAACCTTTAAAAGATCTACACATACACAGAAGGCATTTAAAAAAAAACTTTAATTTCATTAAAGCCAGAGTTTCTCAAACTTATTTAGTGATTCAACACAGATGAAAGTGGAAGATATAAGAACTTCTATATGAGCTTAAATTTTACTGTTCACCTTCAACAATCACCACTATTCCTTCTTACTTGTTTCACAAATGTTTCCATTTTCCATGAAGTGTTTTAAAGGAAATTACAGGTAGCATGTTATTCTACTCTTATATACTTTGGTCAGTATTATCAAAAAGGGAAGGTTTTGCCGGGCGTGGTGGTTCATGCCTGTAATCCCAGCACTCGGGAGGCAGAGACAGGAGGACTGCTGAGTTTGAGGCTTGCCTAGGCTACGTAGTGAGCTCAGAGCTAGCCTGAAATATAAAGCGAGACCCTGTCTAAAAAAACCCAAAAAACAAAACAAAAACAAAAAAGGAAGGTTTTCTTACATAAACACCATTATATTCCTATCATGATTAAATAATTCCTTAATATGATTTAATATCCATTTTATAGTCCATGTCCCTGATTCACTGAAAAAAAGCCCCTTTTTAAAGAAAGACCATTGAAACTCTTTCCTTATTATGTTGATTTAATTTAACAAACAAATGACAGTACCAAGCCATCATGTTAGAAAACCATTTAGTAGCTGATAGCATTTTTCTAGGGAATAAATATTTAAAGCTCCTGTCTTGTAATTCAAGTTGAAAAATACAGAAGAGTATGCTCAGGCCTTCATCCTCCAGATGTCTTGTGGCTAGTGAAGAGACTAATAACTGGACTATACAACCTTTTATTTACTTATTTAACTTTCCACAAAGAAACAAAGTAGAATCCATTTAGCATCTCAGGGACACATGCTCTAAGAGAGACAGAAACCTTGATTTGGAGGAAACAACAAGTTGAAAGCAAGCTCCACTTTTGTGGGTGCTTTAGTGTTGGTTAGTGACAGCTCTGGATTGTGTAGCTTTTCACACTATGAAAAGAAAGGCCAAGAATTCAGTCCTAGTTTTGATTCCTAATACATCTGTCAAATTAACACACACACATGCAACACTGCAAAACTTAAAACAGAAAAGGGCAGCTGTAAAATTAAAATCAGATCAAAACCATCTGAAGAAAGTGACTAAGCTATGATCTAGATCTTTTCAAAAGAGATTCATCTAAAAGAGATACTTGCAGTATGGATCTGTAAAGTGACAAAGTAATAAACCACACAGCACAACAGCAATTTGGTTTCTCAGTCTACAAAAGCAACTAAAGTAGATGCCTCATACCAGTACACTGCCAATGGTGTCTTTTAAATTAAAGAACGGAAGAACTGATTTCATTAATTGATATTTTGATGGCTAGCTAAATATTTATATACCCCACAAGCACTGTACTCAAAATTTACAATTGCAAAGCAGCCTGCAAGCAAAATATTGATTGAGTCATAAAAATTCAAGGTTCTTAACCCAAATATCTTCTTGCTTCATATAAAACTAATTGTGAGGCCAGGGAATGCAATTTCTGAGACAATTACCAGGAATGGGGGCTTTAATGACTCTGTCTTATTGTACTGAGTAAATAAATAGTAACTGCCTAATCTAGGATACTGGATGAATTTCCTGCCAAACCTCCATGTTCATCAACAGCATTTCTCACTGTGAATCCAGGTGATTCTTTACCTGAAGTCAGACTTGTGCAGTGTCCAAATCTGAAATCTGTGTCACTGAAGCAGTAGACATTCTCGGAAAAACTTTGGTATCTGATGGTACATTGTCAGCAGTAAAATTGTGGGGCGGGAAGCAAACACAAAGGTAAGTCACTGAAGCAATGAATTCAGCAAGTTCTCTAGAGCCACTAAGTGGTTTCATACTGCAAGCAGAAACTCAAGTTAGCTTCAGGTTAGCTAGGCAAGGTGTGTTTGTGGGGGGATCTTGTGTTTATGTGGTGTGATTTTTGTGAGCAGCTGAGCAATACTTTCCCCCATATAAGACAAGATGTAGCCAGGTATGGCTTTGTTAATTGCTGTGGGACAAGATGGACAAGGAGGAATCAGGTCTTCAACTGTGCTTTTGGGTTAGACAAAGCCAACTGAAAGGGCAATGAAAACAGAGGTTGGCATCTGGAAAGCATGGTGACAGGCAAATGTTGATAGTGACAGAAGTTGGCAGTAGGCAGCTCCACACAGAGCACTGGAGAGGTCCCAACAAGATAGGCAAGGGGCAGCAATTCAAAATTCTGGAATTGATACCATTCAGAAATTCAGAAAGACAGTAGTGAGTCGGTAAGATCAAGGACCCAGGCACAAGCTATAGGGAGGGCTTATAGACCCAGATCACCAGGTGTTATGGTTTGTATGTAGATGTCCACCTAAAACCTTAAATAGTCAGAGGCAGGGCTTTTTCATAGGTGGTTTAATCTAGAGTATGTGATGCTGAGATTACTACATTAGCCCACTGATGGTTTGGCACTGGACTAATCCCTGTAGCCTGGATAGAATATAAAAAAGGGGAAGAAAGAAGCTGCTAAGGTCATCTGTTGGTTCCCTCTTACTTGTTTTGTGATCTTCTGCCCACCATGAACTGTTTCTCCTCTGTGATGCCTGTCTGCTGTGCTACCCTGCCTTGGAACCAGGCAACTATGGACTAAAACCACAACAAACTGTGAGCCAAATAAATATTTCCTCCCTTAACAATGGGTATTGGGTATATTGTTTTAGCAATGAGAAAAAGAAACTAAGACACCAGCAAGACAGAAACCCAGTGTTTTCACTAGGGTATAAATTTTCTGTAACAAAGACATCCAATGTGATGAGGCTTATATCACATAGTACTATAATTTATTCTTCTCTGATACAACTCTGCAAAACAGGAAGGACATTCTTGGCCCTGGAAGGGTCTCTAGGGATTCAGAACCCATTTTCTGCGTACAGCTTTCATCCTTATGTCCAAGATTATTGCTCCAGTTGTCCCCTGCTCTTGGTCACAGCTATCTTTTTTTTTTTTTTTTTGGTGGTACCAGGGCTCGAACTCAGACCCTCATGCTTCCAAGGTAGGTGCAGTACCACTTGAGCTAAATCCCTGGCCCTTGGTCACAGCTATCATACCAATACCACATTGGAGTTCCAGCTTGTGAGACACAGGACATGGGATAAGAAAACTTATGCTATGATTTGAATGTTTGTATCCACTTATTCATAGCTCTTAAGGTAATCATATTACAAGATGGGCCCTTTTGGAAGTGATTAAGTCATGGTGGTGGAGCCCTCATGAGTGGACCGATGCCCTTATATAAGAGGCCAGAATGAGACTTCTCACTCCTGCTCCCAAGTGAGGACACACCAGACACAGACTCTACTGAGGCCTTGGTCTTGGACTTCCCAGGTTCCAGAACTGTAAGAGAAGAAAACATATGTAGTTCATAAGACATACTCCTCAGTTTATGATATTTTGTTATATTAACTGGAATGGATAAAAATATTTTGATGTGATGGAAGTATTGCTCAGTAGAAGAGCAACTGCTTAGCTTGTACAAGACTCTGAGATCAATGTCTTACACCAAACCAAACAAACAAAAAGATTTTATTTTAACCCCTATGAAGCAAAAGTTACATGCATTGCCTCTACCTTAGCTAAATCCAGCCTTTAACCTCTTGTAGTTGTAAGAGAAGCTGGAACAATATGGTCTCTACCCATGTAATTGTGCATTTATCTAAAACTCAAGGCAGAGGATTGTATTAGGGCCTGTACCTTATAAAAAAATTGATGACTTAAAACACCAGCAACTTACTATCTTATAAATCTGGAGGTCAGAAGTCCAAAATCAGTATCACTATGCCAATTTGAAGGTGTTGGGAGGGGGCTGCCCTTCCTCCAGGAGGCCTAGGGAGAGTCTCTCTTTGCTTCTTCCATCTGCTAGTGTTCCTTTGTGGCCACATAATTTCAACCTCTGCCTCTGTGGCCACACCACCACCTTTTCCATTATGTATTATACTTGTACTTCTGACAAGATTGCATTTTTAGGGCCCATCCAGATACCCAGCAGAGGTGCTTCCTGTTTCTAAAACCCTAACTTAATCATATCTGAAAAATATACCTTTTTTCAGTCAGGTGTTGTGTCACATGGCTGTAATCCCAGCACTTGGGGAGGCTGAGGCAGAAGGATCTCAAATTTGAGGCCAGCTTGGAACACACAGTGATATCAAAACTGACTTAAAATACAAAGTGAGGCCCTGTCAAAACCAAACAAAAATATTTTTCCCAAATAAGGAAACATTTACATGTTGCAGGAGTTGGAACTTGAAATGTGGGGTTATTGGTATTGAGTCTACTGGGGGCACTCAGTTACCAAGCTGAGAGACAAGAGTGTTCTCTGCACCAAGCAGCCATTAAGACAAGGAGCTCCGCTCAGTGTGGTAGCCTCCTCTTGTGCTGCAGACCAAAGGCAGACTTCAGTGGGCAGACTTTCCCTTCCACGTTCAGATGGGCATGGGCCCTGGAACATGCCTTGGCCTGGGCAGTCAGGAAGGGAGCCCTACACAGGGAAAGGTCTCCCAAGCCAGGGAGGAGGCATCCAGGTAGCTTGTGTACTGTGAACAGTATCTCCTATGTGAGCAAGCTTAGGGAGCGTCACCCAGTACACAAAGAAAGCTCCTGGACCAATATAGAAGTACTGAGGCCTTGGTTCAGCCCCAGGTGGCAAAGACACCCCCTGTCCTGCCCCATACCCCAGATTCCAACTCCAGATGCTTGCTGATGAAATGAAGAAATGCCCTTTCACTCACTTCCCCAATACTGTACTCCCTAGAATTAGCTATTCTTTGAGTTGGTCTTTTCAGATTTTTTTTATTTATGAACATACACCCATGCACAGATCCATCTGTGTATCTAGATAGGTTCATATATAGATCAATATATAGAAAGAGAAAGAAATACAGGGGCTTCTTTTTGCATAAATAGGATTATGCCATATGTGTAGGATTCTTTTATTAATTTAATAGTACATCACACTATTGCTTGTCAACAATAATAACAAACAGTGTTCACAACATTCCAGGCAAGGTGCTGAGCTCTTGCTTTACATGTTTATTTCATGTCATTCTCTAAAATGCTCATTAGGTCAGTACTGCTATTTTCTCCTCTTAAAGGTAACAAAACAGTCACAGAGGACTAAGTGACTTGCCCAAGACCACATAATTGATGAGTGGCAGAGTGGGATTTGGGCCCAGATCATTGCTACCTGGTGTCAGATTTTCCTGATTCTTTTTATTTGCTATATTTCTGCTATAGATGCCCTTATAAGTCCTTGGCTCTTGCACTGAGGCCTCTCAGCTCTTGTACAGAGCTTCTGCATCACCACATCTCAGACTTCCCTGAAAGCTGGCGTAGTTTCTGCCTGCTAGACCACTGGCTGTCATGGGAGCCTTTGGCCCCGCTGCACCAGCTGGCTCGTGCTGGGAAGGAGCCCTCGATTCCATTCCCGTGGCTGCACCTGCCCTGGTTCTGGCTCCTTGCCTACTCTTCTGTGTGCCTCCAGATTTGTGCCCCCGTGGGTTTGGCTCAGCATCTGTTGCCCCTACTCAGATGAACTGGCTGAGGTTACAGGGTAAAAGGCCTCAGCCACCTCATATCTCCTTGGTTTCTGGCATCTTCTGCCTGAAAGCCTGTCCTGATGGTGTTGTCTCCTCCCTGGGGATCTGAGTGGACCCTGCCCCCTGTGCTGCTACAACAAATTGAAAGTCTTTGTACCGACAGTGGCTAGTGTCATCCTTTCCTCTGGTTTTCCCCTACTGGCCTAGAGCAGGTGGCAAAAGCCTGGTACCAGTAACTCCTGCTGCCTTTCTGGGCTGTCACCATGGAAACAGATGCCATTAAAAGGTCTACCTCCCCCTCCCCATCTGCTCCCCTTTCTTGGGTACTAACCTTTGAGGAGGCTCAGTCCTTCTCACTGTTGCCCTGGACTCCCTTCCTACCAGCACAACTTTCTCTCCTACATGTGCAGTAACTATATGGCCCTGAGCCCACAGTCTTCAGTCATTCTTGTGGGGGTCCAAGACTCTAATATAAGGGTGAATGGCCTTGCTGACCAAAGTCAAACACAAATGCAGGTGGTTGCTGGTATAGTAGGGAGAAATTCTTCTTGAAGGTCTTGACTTTGAACCTGGGAAGCTCAAGTATTTTCCCAGGGCAGGACCAAGTGAATCACTCTGCAGGGCTGGGGCAAAGGCCTTAGGAATACTTGGTTTCGTTGTTTCTGAGAGTCCTGCTGGGGAGCCACGCCCTCGCCAGCCAGCCTTCCTGTTCTGTCCAATTGCCATCTTTTCTCCCCGACCTAGCTGCGACAGGTCCTGCACAAGCCCGAGGACAGGAGACCCAAAGCGAGCAAAGCAATTTCTATAGTAATGGCCCCAGAGACACCAGGCCCCAGGAGGAAGCCCTGATAGAGCTTCCAGTGGTCCCTCGTGGGCCTGTGGACCTCCTAGCTCCTCCCTCTGCACCTGTTCCTACTGCTCCAGCCTCTGCTGTCCCCCATATCCCTCAGTACTGCCCTGAGCACCAAGGTGGTGAGGCCATGAGCAGCAGGCAGCCAGGGAAACAGCTCCAGGTACGTGGTTAGTGGCGCTGCCTGGCTGCACCATTCTCCCCACTCCACCTTCCTACTCACCCCTCTGGGCACTCCTAGAACCGAGAAGGACTGCCTCATCTGGCCTTGGCCACTAGCTGGGTTTCTTTTCCTCCCTCAGGCCAGTGGTGACCTGTTTGTCCCCTGGGGTCTTCCTGTCTCCAAGGCCTGTGTGCACTTGGCTGATGTTGTCTCTCCAGCCCAAGTAACTCCAGCCTAGGCCACGCTTCTCAGGAACCTGCCGGACTGATGTTTTCATGCTTCTCTCCACTTCCAGTTCCGGTGGCTCTTGCCTGTTTCCATCACACTCAGACAAGCCAGATGCAAAGGTCAGACTTTCCTCATGTCCATGAATGTCCTCATGCCATAGGCACCCTGACGGTTAGTCATCTTTTCTGGTAATGTAGGTACCAAGGGCTAGGTCTCAGGTTGAAGCCAATGGCACTTTGTTATCTGACTTGTTCTTCTTACTTTCCTTTCCCTGGTGTGTCAGATAAAAATGAGGCCCTTCCTTGCTGTAGGTAAGTCACTTAGTTTCCATTTTTTGATACATATATTGGAATTACCCTGTAGCCTACAGGATTGTCAAAGTATTTCTCCCAAAGCCTCAGCTCTCCCTAAGAATTGTAGTGAATGAACATTTGTACATTACACAGCACATTCACTCTTGGTCTTCAGAATCCAGGTCTTCCGGAAGCTCTGACTTCTCCTGCCCAGGGTTATAGCTCCCTGTGACAGTTCCCATGAGCAGCAGTTCTCCAGGTGGCATCCTAGGGCCAGCAGCTTCAGATCAGCAGGCCCTCAGGAAAGAGGGGGATTCTCAGATCGCACCAGACCTGCTGGACCCCAGTCTCCACGCGGAACCAGAGGCCTCCAGGGCAGCCTTATCCATGTCCTATGAGGCTCTGTCCCTCCCAAGAGGAGAGCAGTCCATTTCCCATCCATTACAGGAGCAGCTTCTCCTGGGAAGTTGTGATTTTTCACTTTACACAAGTGGCCATAAAACTAGGTAGGAGAGGGGACTGGAAATTTAGCTCAGTGGTTCCGGCACCTGCCTCACAAGCGCAAGGTCCTGAGTTCGATCCCAGGTAACCACATACAATGCTGGGTGTGGTGACCAGCCATCAATACCACATACCACAGTGCTGGGCGTGGTGGCTCACGCCTATAATCCTAGCACTCGGGAGGCAGAGGCAGGAGGATTGCTGAGTTCAAGGCTTGCCTGGGCTACATAGTGAGCTCAGGGCCAGCCTGAACTACAAAGCAAGACCTTGTCACACACACACACACACACACAAAAAAAAAAAAAAAAAA
>PVIC010023869.1:0-26517 GCA_004025085.1 Thryonomys swinderianus
TCATTACCAAAACAATAGGAAAACCCTGGGAAAGGTCATATTTGGGTGCCAGTTGACAGTGGCTGCATAAGAGTGTGCATAGGTATGGGCCTTGTGGTAGTGCAAGAGGAATGGGGTGGAGGAGACAGGCTTTGAAACGTTAACTGTAAAAGAACCACATTTTCCTCTGGGAAATTACTCAGAGTGCAATACAAGCATATTTTTTCTAATTAAATAGATTAGTTTATGCCTTTGGCACTTAAAAGAAAGTCTTTAGATTCATAGCCTCCTGAGTTATAAGTTTTTCCCAGGCTAATTCACTGGAAATTAAATTTAGTCCCTTTTTTTCCCATTTTGTTCTCATTTCTCCATTTTTTTTTTCCTCCTTACATATGTGATTCATTTCCTTTTCTCTTGTTGTGATCCGGCCACTTTTCTCTTTTGCATCTTCAACCCTTCACTGTTGAGATGAGACTGGCTCTGACATGCCACTCCATCTCTGTCCCCGGAGTTAGAATGAATCACTCCCGGGCCATATTCCCCCAGAACCCATGTGAGCCCCTGGCATCTGCACAGCCCTGCCTAACAGCTGCTTGCCCACATGGCTGTATTGCTGCCCACACTCTGGACATCCTGGAGGCCAGATGTCATTTGCTCTCTTTCCTGTCCCTTGTAGCAGACATTTGGTTTTGTTTAGGCAAATGCAAAGGATGCTGAACTTCATATTTGTGATGAATCCAAGTCAGCAGCCCTTATCATTTTCTTGTCTAAAAGACACTGTTTACTTCCTTCACTTCTGCTCTGTGTATCTCCCTCCTCACCTCCTGTGCCCTGGCTGAGGTACCCTAATGCTCCTGTGGAGAGGAGGAGGGAGGCTGGGAGTGTGCAGGGTCCACACACTGCACTGAGCACAGCGCAGCATGCATGCTGCAGATGCATGGCTCTCTGGTTCCCAGGAGAGAGCTGAAGAGAGACCCGGGCTGAGAAAGAAATTGTATTGTACTAACAAGCAATCATTGGGAAATCATTTTAAGACTTTGACAATAATTTCCCAGCGGTTGGTTGTCTCGATAAGGGAAGGGGAAAAAAAGAGAAAGAAATAGTGCTTTATACTGAATACCAAATAACTCCATATGACAATGCAAATCAAGTTTGAATGCCAGAAGCGTAGAAATTAAAGCCCACTCAGCCATTAGGTTGTCTGTCTTGATCAAGAAGGCGTGGAGAGTCATTGCCTCAGAAAAGCAATGTGAAGGAAATGTAGAAAAGGAATTTAAAGGTGAGAGGCTTAAAATAAGTGTATTTTGCAGTTCGTTCAAAATGAAAACCACTGCAAGTCAGTAACACAGAGCTGATGTGTTGCTAAAATGAGTTAAAGTAAATGAAATGTTAGATCATGTTCTGCTGTTGAGTAAGAGCCCCAAATCATCTTCTGGGAAAGTTGAACAAAGAAGCGTTAGGGTCCTAAAGAAGACAGCTTCATGAAGTGGGTCACTTCAGGAAGTGGGGTGTGGCTTTATTTTGTGTGACATGTTGCCATACACATGTAAAACAAATTGCTCTGGGTACTGTAACATGCACTTCCAACATGCACTTTGGTTTATGTTTTATAGAGTAGTTTCTATGTTCCTGCCTCTACTGATGGTAATTCATTTATAACCTTTTTTAAGGAACCTTTTTATCTGTCTTTTTTATGCAATATTTTTATTGGTACATTATATACACACATCACAATTGTGCTCCACATTGAGAATTTGTACCAGTATATGACACAACTTAATTTTCATGTGTCCCCTTCCCCTACCCACCCTACCACCACCACCGCCTCACTTACCTTCAGGACATATTCATAAGTGCAATAAATAGGTCACAGGTATGTAAATACCTTATCTTTTCTCTGGTATGAGAAACTGAAGAAGTAAATGTGTTGTCTGTCTTTTTTTGATGAATTGCTTTTCAATTTGTAAAAATTGAGGTTTCTGTGTCATGAAAGACTTTTTCAAACCCTTCATGTTATAAAATAAGATCATTGGAGGAATAAGGTTGGAGTCAAGGTTAGATAAAGAAAAACAAGCACTTATATTTCTTTCCCTTTTATTTTTCAAATCAATTGAAAATGGGCACTAATACATTTTGTAATATGGAGAAATCTAGTTTCAAAGGAAAATTTCCTGAGGAAACTAAATGGAAGTTTTTTAACTTCTAAAAGAGTAATGCAGTTTACTTAAAAGCGCACACTGGCTAGAGCTAGAGCACTTAGGAAGACAGCAAGGCCACCCTCGGAAGCCTATCTGCAAATGCTCTTTGTGGCCCACTTTGGGAGTAATTAATGTAGTCACAAGGAATTATATTCCAGCATCCCAACCTTGCTACCAAGACCTGCTTGAGAAAAAAAAAAAAAAATTAAAGCCCTTTCCTTCTCAGTGAGCACCAGAGCATAAAATCCCAGCTGTTTCACATGATCTTAACATTCTTTTCTTCCCCAGTTGATATTATTTATATGCCTCCTTCACCTCATTTCTGGGTAAGTTTCATGGCTCCACTCCAGCCTCTCAGTAAATCCAAGAGAGTCAGCTAAAGTTAAAGAAGTATAAACATTATAGTAGACACTTTATGTTAATGGACCAATAAGGCACTGTATTTTTATAGAGAAATTTACTTTGCACAACTCCATAAACAACCTATTTGGCGTCAGGGATGCTCCACATATCTGTATACATCAACTGATGGGACCTATTTTGAGTCTCGCTTGGCTCATGAAGCTTTCTCTGTTACTGATATTTCTACTTACCCTGAAAGCTTGTTACATATATATATATATATATATATATATATATATATATATATATATATGTTATACATATATATAGTATGTATACATATATATTGCATATATGTATATATATATTTGTTTTGTGTAGCACATACTTAATTATAAGTTATGCATCCCCCATCCAGAGGTGTAAGGCAAATCTCACAGCACCTGCTCTCTTGATTACAGAGGACGGCTGCATTGTTGTGTAAAATTCAGGACAACACTAGATGTGGAGACATTTATTAAACACCTATTGCATATCATACCATAATTGAGTACTGAACATACAAAAGTAGATAAGACTTTTCCAAAGATGATTTTTTTTTTTTTTTTTTTTTTTTTTTTTTTTGCTTCTTGAGACAGGGTCTCGCTTTGTAGTTCAGGCTGGCCCTGAGCTCACTAGGGTGCCCAGGCAAGCCGCCGCGAACTCAGCAATCCTCCTGTCTCTGCCTCCCGAGTGCTGGGATTACAGGCGTGAGCCACCACGTCCGGCATTGTGGTATGCGGTGTTGATTATTGGTGGGCGTGTCTCCACACCCAGCATTATATGTGATTACCGGGGATCGAACTCAGGACCTTGCGCTTGCAAGGCAGGCGCTGGAACCACTGAGCTAACCCTCCGGCCCCGGAGATGATATTTTAGTAAGCAGCCCAGACTTAATAAATAAAGAAATCATCTTCAAACGAGGTGATATCCTGGATCATGGCTTACATATACCTAATGTACACAACAAATATGATGATTTTATCCACAGCCTAAAAAAACACACACACAGTGTAATCCAGATTTTCCTGCTGATTAGTAATTCTGCTTTAGATTTGAGGAATGACAGTGACATTTGTTGTTGCTTATTTTTAAGTAGACAAGAAAAAGAAAAAAAATACTCAATGTATCACCACAAAAGTATGCAATAGCAGTTATGATTTCAATCTCAAATGTCTCCCCGAACACTCATGTACTCATAGGAGAAGCTTTCAGAAGGCAGTTGGAGTATGAGGGCACTAACAGCTTTGATGGGCTAATACACTGATGAGTTCGGCACAGACTGTGCTGTGAGGGAGGGGTGGGCTCAGCTGGAGAAGCTAGATCACTGGAGGAACGTGTTTGCAAGGCCATGCGTGGATAGTGTTTTATCCCCAGCCCCTTTCTTTCTCTCTGGCTCTTCCTCCCTCTCTCTGCCTCTGGCCACCCTAAGATGAGCTGTTTTCCTCTGCCATTGTACCTCTGCCTTACTGGACTGACAGAGGACCAGAGGATGGAAACCGTAAAACAGAATGTATCTTTCCCTCTTTAAATTGCGTATGACAAACCTTTTGTTCCAGACCTGGAGAGCTGACTGAAATAAGCGCATTTTGTTTAGAAGCTACAAGGACTTCTGAATTGCTGAAAGAGAATAGCAGTACTGGGAGAGGAGAAAATGAAAACAAAAGATATGAAACTGAATAAAAAAGTCAGAGAAGCAATCATGAAAGGCTTTGAATGTCAGGCCAAGGAGGCGTATTAGGGTTTGTTTGCATTGTCATGATGAAGGCAGCCATGGAGGCGTTTGGCAGGGAGCAATGGGGCAGCACTCTGCACAGCATGAGTCAGCTGACCTTAGAGCCCAGAAGCCTGGAGCCACTCAGTGTCCAGCAGATGGCTTCCCCAGGGGCAGCACGATCCTACATCATGGAAGAGGAATTGAGATACAATGTGATGATCCAAGTAAGTCATCAAAGAAAAGTAAAATTATGTGTAATAAGCTATCTTTATGAAGTCAGGATGTGTGCTGGCAAGCGTAGAATTACATCAGACACTGAATAGTACAGCAGTATCCAGGGTGCTTACAACTGTGTCAGTTTATGAATACATGAATCCTTTTATTCTCTGACATGACTATGTAAACATCACTGTAGTCTATGCAACTTTGTCATATCCCCATGAGGCTAGTTTCACCTTTTGGAATTTAAGCTCACTTTTGACAAATATCTCATGTCCCTACATCACTGAAGAAAATGCTGGAAATACTTGAAGTACTTAATACATCTTTTGTGATTGCTTCCAGAAATTTGGAGATGCTTATTACTTAGTTGTTGAATAATTTATCTGATGTTTAAACTCAGTCACCGAAACCTTCTTTGGATTATCTTTTGAGGAAAAACTATTAACTGTGCTTTATTTTCCAGAAGAATGTGTTTGTTGAAAGATGACATGGCATTGAGGAAACAGAAAGGATAATGATTTAGGGCCAGATAGCATCCAGGTGTATGCTAGGTAACGCTCCTTCGGAGAGCAGCCTCAATCAAAACACAGACTCTACAAGCCCCAGTTTTTCTTCCTGTCAAAAAGTGATAGGTACAGAGGTTCTGCAAAACACAGAAATCATAGAGGTAGGGCCAGAGTTTTAGCTCAGTGGTGCCACGTCTGCCTCACATACACAGGTCCTAAGATCGTTGCTGCTATAAAAAAAGAAAAGAAAAGAATAATAGAGGTTTACTTGTAAGGCACAGAGTCTAGTACAAAGAAGGCATTCAGTAAATTACAATTATTAATAATTTAAAATGACACTTAACATTAGGTTCTTTATAACACATAAAATGTACATGAAATCCTTCTGAGAAAAGATGAATTGAAGAATAGTGAAAGTAGGTCACCAAGTAGGAAATCAGGGTAGTATTTATAATTTTCTTTCTGGCCCCTGAAATCAGTACTTGTGTCCTTTTCCCTTGCCTGATGTCAATAGTCCTATATAATATTCTGAAATAGGATAGCATAGCAGACATTTTGATTCTGAGGTATCATTAAATATTCAAATTTGACAAGCCTGAAATAAAGAGAAAAAAGAAAAGAGAAAGAAACAGCAGATTAACAACTTAAAATGCATTCACAGAAACCAGTGGAAAAGTAGATTTCTTAGACAACAGAAGAGAGTAGGAGGTACACAAGGGGAGGTACTGAGATATTAACTAGAGAAGCAGCTCTTACAGTGTACATTCCTGATTAATAAACGTACCATAAATATATTTCTTATTTTTAGGTTTAATTTTTGTTACAGATTCAAAATTTCATAAGCTGGATCAATCTCATTCTAAATTTCCATTTTCCTGTAAAATACAGGCACTGTTTGTGAGCAAAATTTGTATTTTTTTTTCATGTTTTGCTGATCTCTTCAGTATAAATGCATTTTTTGTTTTGTTTTGTTTTGGAGACAGGCTCTCATTTTAGAGTTCAGGCTGGCCCTGAGCTCACTATGTAGCCCAGGCAAGCCTCGAACTCAGCAATCCTCCTGCCTCTGCCTCCCGAGTGCTGGGATGACAGGTGTGAGCCACCATGCCCGGCAGTATAAATGCATTTTTATGTCTGCATTTCCAGAAGTGGATTTTTTTTTTTGACATTGATGATTAAGTAATGGCAACATGACACCTGGGCTTCTTTCTCCTGGTCAAAAAGAACAAAGTACATATTAGTACTGACTGCCTATTTTAAAATCCCCCTTTTTCTTGTCTGTTCAGCTGTGTGTAATCATCAGAGTGGAAAATAATTTTGAAAGCTCAAGCTATGGGGAAAAAGGAGCGTTAGTACCTCAGTATGGCAAAGTACAGGCAGCTGGGAGAGCTGCTTCTAAGAAACACAAGTTTTTCCGCGATGTAGAAAAGTTCTGTAAAATATACAACCACATAGTGCAATCCCAGCTTGGTCTGCTGGGCAAGAAGCTTTTCAGATACATTTTGTCACACAGATGGGAGGGAGAGGAGGGTTACCAAGGAAGAGAGGGAACAAAAAAGAAAAGGAGAGAAGAAGAGAGAGAGGACAAAGGAGAGGGAGAAGAGCAGGGGAAGGAAGGAAGGGGGGAAGAGCAATGGAAGGAAGAGAAAGGGAGAGGAAAGAAGAGATTTTCTTCAAGTGGAAACCCAAAGACGACCTTTTTTCTGGCTTAGGTTGTGTTTAATTTCATTAATGACCCCATTCATTTTGCCTCAGCAAATTCACCACACACAGTTTGTGCGTGTTTGCCCGGCTCACTTTTCTTCAATTTTCTTTCACTCTGTGTTCACTCTGTCATCAGTACCAGACACTCTGAAAATACCTTCGCATTCTCTGTAGGCCTGGAAGATAGTTTTTTTTTCCCTAAAAAAATATTATATTAAACTTAATCTTTTCCAGCTTTCTTTCTATTAAGGTTATATGGAGGGTTCCGTTATCTTTCTCTCTTGTGCTGCTGCGCTTGTAGACACACTGCTTCTTGGTCTTTAAGACATGACGTATTATGCATATCTTTTTCTAGGGAACTGGGATAGGTACTGTGGGAAGGGAACGGCAGGCCAGAAGAGGTCACGTGCTCTGAGCATCGCCTACTGGTTAACGCTGACCAGCCACCTAGGATGGTCCGTGGGGCTGGCGGGGGTGGAATTCGGAAAAAAAGCATTCGTTTCCTTTCATCCAGGAGTCTGAATGAAGAGCAATCTTTTTGTTTGTTACAGTGATGGGTAATTTAGAGCACTTCCCTTTGCATGAAGAAATTTGCTATTCTAATCAAAATTGTGTCCCTTTCTACAAACCATTATGAGATACTTATGAAAATAGGCAGATTCAGATTTCCTGTTTGAATTTTTGTCAGCTTTCACTTTTATGCTCATTTGCAGAATCACATAACTATGAAAGGCCAATTAGCTCTAAGTCCCCAGAAAGTGACAGAATAAATTGCTTTCTTCCTAGCAAATCAAGAATAATATTGTGGGTGCAGTGCAAAAGTGTCCACCCAGAGATTTCAGTACATTTGATCAGTCTAATAGAGTGCTTTCTGCCTATCTTCTGTGACTCTCACTTCTAGTATCCACTTTCCTGCCAGAGCTCTTACATAATAGTCTCTATTTCTGCACTGAGGATGCATCTGTAAATGTGAGCAATGCACTGGTTGAGGTGCTTAGCATGGAACAGATATTATACCGCAGTCAAAATTTATTAAGTCAAATAAAGGAATTCATAGGATTTTCTTTGGCAGAGCTGACTGTAATCAAATCGACATCCTTAATGTAGCATAGTGGGCACTCGAATATTTTTCTGCAGAGGTTGGCTGGGATGATGTCATTACTACTCATAAGTGTGTAAATATGACTGCACACCATAGAACAATTGCCATTTTTGAAGTCAAGCCATCTGAAAAGGATATCAAATTACGGATCTTCGGAAGTACTGTTCTCTTGGATGTGCAGATCTGAAAAGTGCTTCCTTTCTCCAAATTTGTCTCTTATTCTGCTATCCCCCTGCTAGGAATATACCCAAAGGAATCTTCTACATTTCTTAAACATTTTGCACCCAAGTGGCCTACAGCAACTTCACCATACCCAGGAAGCTCAGGGCGCCCCAAAGGAAAGAAACACAATGCTTCCAGCCCTGAGGCAACTGGTGGGAGCTGTGTGATAGCAACTGAAAGGAGGCCATGTCCTTCCAGCAGGACTAGGACTCGAGGTAAGTGTTACCCATGAAGCAGTAATGCATCCAAAGATTTTTCTCTAAAAGGAGCCTGGCTTGACAGTCTTCATTGCTGGTGATATAGTTTTTCATGTTTTGCTGCTGTTTTATTGTGTCTTGTATAGTTTTGCTGGTGTTCTAGGATAGAGAACAGAGTAACAAATCATTTGACTTAGTGTTGAATTATTTTGTTTGCTTAGATCCATCAGGTCTGGTTGAATCAATAAATTTCTAGTCATTTCTTGCTCATATACTGGACTAGTCTTTGATTATATTCAACTTACTCAGTACTAATAGGGAAAGTTAATATGTATTCTTCATAATCAGGTACTAACAAAATTTTTTGTGGTTTAGAGGAATGGATATAAGATATTTAAGGAGTTTTGTTCTGGATTCCCATGTAGTTGCACACAGCATTTATATTCATATCCAATGAGTTTGACATGATAAATGCCATTGCAATGGATCCCAGATGGATTAATAATGATTTACTAGTTGTGGGGAACTGTCCCTGTGCAGAGGCTGCCACCAAACCAGCTCCACAGTGGCCTCATCTTGTCTTTTGGATTAGAGACACTCCATAAAGACATAGGTAAACTGTACAAGATTAACATTCTTCCCCCGTTAGAGATGACAGTGCTAACTTTATTGCACTACTGTGGCTCGTTTTTTTCCAGCAGTCAGCTCAGTGAGCACTTCATAAAAACAATGACCGGAGGAATGACGGGTTTCCGGTCACAGCCCCTCCATGTGTGAACTCCTCTTCCATTTGCTTTGTAGAAGGAAAACCCAGTATTTTCAGAGCCTATCAAATATGTGTTCCTTTTGTTATTATAAAACCTGTACCAAGAAGTTACCAGTAGAGAATGGAACATTCTACAATCATTTTGCCCTGCTTTAGAAAAAAACTAATATTTATCAATTTAGTAGGACATAGTTTTTTCAAACTGTCCCTACGTTTTAGGTGTCCTTGCTTGAAACACCCTTTCACATATCCTCTCACATAAACTCAAAAAATGTATTGTGTAATTTGTTAACAACAAAAAGCAAGAACCCGTCAAAGCCAAAAACCTCTTCAAAAACCTGAGCATCTTTATAAATAAGAGAAATGTGTTTAATCTCCCTCAATTCTAATACTATTTTTGACTGGTTATATTATTTTCTGCATTGTGTGAATCACTTCTCACAATTTTGTGAGGTTGAGCCTGGCATTCTTATTTCAAAGTTTATGTTTAAACAATTTCTTAGGTGATACATTGTGTTGGGAGAGAAAAGAATCTCAAAGAACTAGATTGTCCAAGAGCAGTTTGGGAATTAAAGTGTCAAAGACTGAAGCAGAGACAGCTTAGGCATACTCTAGTAAGAGCCTTTATTTATTTATTTATTAACGAATCAGTACATTTTATATACAACATCATGATCACACTCAGTATTGAGAATTTGTACTAGTATATGACACAATGTAATTCTCATGTTTTCCCACTCCCTTACCCAACCTACAACCCTTCTGCCCCATATACACATATGCTTTGTTTCCTTTTTTAGCATCACATTTTTTCTTTCCCCTCATTCTTATCCTTTTCCCTTTGAATATTTTCTGTTTCACAGTGTCTATCATACATTCTAGAGCTTATTTACATCTTCAGTTTCTCACACCAGAGAAAAGATAACAGTACTGACACATGTGACCTATTTATTTCACTCATGAGTACATCCTTAATATATATATCCATTTGAGTATAAATGACTCAAGCATATATTCTTTATGGTAGAATAATACTCCCATATATATATATGAACTACATCTCCTTTATCCAGTCTCCAGTTGATGGACATTTTGGGCTATTTCCAAAAAAAACCAAACTGAGCTGCTATAAACATGGGTGTGCATATGTCACTGAGATATGAATCTTGTAGTTCTTTCATGTATATCCCTAGCAGAGAAATGCCAGGGTCAAATGGGACCTCTGATCCTAGTTTTCTGAAGAATCTCCACACTGATTTCCACAGTGGTTGCACCAGTCTACATTCTCACCAACAATGCAGAAGTGTTCCTTCCTCCCTGCAGCCTCGCCAGCATTTGTTGCTGGTTAATTTTGTGATAGTAGCCATTCTTTGTAGAGTGAGATGAAATCTCAGTGTTGTTTTCTTCTGGCTCTCTTTATTGGACTTGTAGATGAAGCAGAAGCTGGGACAGCTGAGGCACAGCATCCAGCAGCTCAGGATTTCAGAGGTGGCATTTTTCTCCTATCTGTAGGCCCATCAGGTAATCATGCTCAGCTTTGTAGCTGCAATACAAGCAGCATATACCCTATTTGCCTGACAGTGTATGGCACAGATTAACCTCCAGTATATAAAAGAGTTTGCTACTTGTATTGATAGTATGGGTTAAATTTCAACCAACTGCTCCAATGTAGAAGCTGCATTTGAGAATAAAACATACATCTCTATGCAAATGATGGGAGAAGTTATGTGTAGACAAACATAAGAAACTAGAGGGATTACATAAGAAGTCCCGCCTGAAGAAAACTGCACTTATATTTCAAAGAAGATATTGGGATAGATTAAAAACAATTCAGCAAGAGATGTCTGGTAGATAGCAAATTTTAGGAAATGGTCTCATTAAAATAAAAAGAAATGGTGAGGATATGCATTTCAACCATCAAGAATGGTTACTGGGGCCGGAGGGTTAGCTCAGTGGTTCCGGCGCCTGCCTCGCGAAGCGTAAGGACCTGAGTTCGATCCCCGGTTACCACATATAATGCTGGGCATGGTGGCTCACGCTTGTAATCCCAGCACTCGGGAGGCAGAGACAGGAGGATTGCTGAGTTCGCGGCGGCTTGCCTGGGCACCATAGTGAGCTCAGGGCCAGCCTGAACTACAAAGCAAGACCCTGTCTCCAAAAAAAAAAAAAAAAAAAAAAAAAAAAAAAAAAAAAAAAAAGAATGGTTACTGACCTAGTTAGAATGAGGGTCAGCATTTTCCTATATTATAGAAGGAAACAAGGACTCTATAATGTAGGCCCCTCACATGATTCTCAAGGATGAGTCATTTAAAACATAGCCACAGACAAATATGGTTTTTCATGTCTGTAACCCCAACACTTGGGAGGCTGAGGCAGGAGGGTCATGACCAGTAGGCCAGTCAGGTTTACATAGTGAGATTAAGATTTGCTCATACTATACTATGAAATTAAGCCCAGCTGATACTACATAATGATATTGAGGCCAGTTTATTCTACATAGTGAAATCTTTTTTTTTTTTAATTTAGTCACCTCATCAGGTGTGATAATCCCAGCACTCAGAAGGCAGAGGCAGGAGGATTGCTGAGTTTGAGGCTTGCCTGGGCTACATAGTGAACTCAGGGCCAGCCTGAACTACAAAGTGTGACCCTGCCTCAAAATAAAAAACAAAACAAACCCAATCTTTTATTCACCCCCTAAGAAAACCCAACTAACCATAAACAACAGAATCCACAGGGGGATTCCTCAAACATGGAGCCATTTGAGGAGGTGATGAAGCAATTTTCTTCTGTCTTCCCCATGGGTAGTAGTTATGCCAAACTTTTTATAGTGAGCACACATATACAACTGTGAGCCACAAGGAATTAATCTCATTGTATGAAACTATAAATAATGTTGCAAAGAGTTACAGTTTTGGATCATTCCAGCACCTGCCACAATAGAATAAGAAGAGATACCTGACTGATAAATTAACATATTAACATAAAAGCTAAGATAAAAATTCACCTAATGATATAATAGAAATAACAACCCTATTTTCAAAAGAAGACATTAAAATACTAAAAAATGCACAGGCTATGTTACTAGTAAAGATGTTCCATCCACTTATGAATGAAAGCTGACTCCTAAGCTTCAGACCATTTATAATATACTCTAAAATCATTTTTCAAGACTGTGTATTCTTTACTAGACACAAGGTATTTTATCCAAAATTTAGCTTAAAATTCTGAACATTGAACATTTTTCCATATCTCATTTGGTGGAAAAGCCTGACCTGCCCTGACATGGTGTTTTTAATGTATGTCACTTTGTGTGAATATTTGCATGCTTCCTGCAGAAATACTTCTGCGTTTGATTACTAGGTGCTGCTTAGAGCCACCAGGTGTGTTTCAATACACAGCAACTGAACTAAATTCACTTTCTAAAATCTGAAAACTCAGAATTCCAAAACAAACTGACCTTAAGGTTAGGAGCCATGTTTTTCAAAGACTGTTTCAGAGCTAACAGATGGTTCTACCTACTTCTCCTGACCTGTAGTATGTGTTTATGCTTTGGCACCTTTACTAATATCACTGCTTATATTCTGGACATACAGTTCTCACCTCTCAGCCATGTGAAAGCCCAGTTTTAAGGCCATTTCCTTCAAGAAGCTTTCCTGATAACCAACAGCTAGACTTGCTACATTTTTTCTTCATTCTACATTCATTCTTTTCTCTTTGCTTCTAGCTATTTTATGTCTCCTTCTGCATGATAATTTCACAAGAGCACAGACTTTTCTGATTAGCCATGTTTGTGATGAGGATGAACAAGTTTCTGCAGCAAAGGTTGTAATCACAGCCACCAAGGCAAGGACGGGTGCTGAAAATTCTGGTCAGAGCTAGAAAAAAACATTGAGCCTTTGGAAGGAATAGTTGGCATAAACATGTTAAGGACACAGAAACAGAAGGCAGGCTATTCTGTATCAACCCCTGAGTGCCACAGCCTATGCAGATACTTCTAAGTCATTATGTCATTTGCTCCTCAATTTTCTGAATAGTCTTTTGTTCGGCTGCACTATGGGAGACTAATGCTTACCAAGGATGAGTCTTTGACCAGTGTCACATACTGAGAAAAAGCAAAGCCAAGATCGAACTAAGTCTAATTTCCTGATCTTTGTTCATAACTACACTGTGATATCTGCATTTCTACTGGAGAGAACAGAAAAGATGGTGAGGAATTAGATAAAAGTTAAGTAGACCCTGGAGTTGTGAGGTTAGGACACCATGTGGTGGGTTTTCCAATGCATGACACTTTACCAGAGGCTGACTGTGACTACCTGAGATCCCACAGTAAGCAGCACTTGGGTTTCCTTCCGAAGCTCCACTGCGTCACTCTCTAAACCTTAGTTCTTTTTGGATGGGCTCCCATCCTCCCTGGGGCAGCATTGCAGCTACAATTGTTCTCTAGATAATAGCACAGCAAAAGAAATGAGAGACTAAACCGCATACAGAAGAGCAACTGGAGACAGAGTACTGCAGTCTTAACATTTGTATGCATCGTCTTCAGGTTTTTGACCATCCTGGGTTCTAGAGCCTGACAAGGGTCCCATGGCATTCATTCTTGTCCTCCTGAGTAAGTAATATCTTGAAGAAATAGAAAATAAGGGAATGTTTAGTTTAGCATTCTTAACAGAGATTAGTAGACCTTGGTAGCTTAGTAAGAATAGGTATTATTAGGCCGGAGGGTTAGCTCAGTGGTTCCGGCGCGTGCCTCGCAAGTGCAAGGACCTGAGTTCGATCCCTGGTAATCACATATAATGCTGGGCGTGGAGACACGCCCACCAACAATCAACACCGCATACCACAATGCCGGACGTGGTGGCTCACACCTGTCATCCCAGCACTCGGGAGGTAAAGACAAGAGGATTGTTGAGTTCGCGGCGGCTTGCCTGGGCACCATAGTGAGCTCAGGGCCAGCCTGAACTACAAAGCGAGACCCTGTCTCTAAAAAGCAAAAAAAAAAAAAAAAAAGAATAGGTATTATTTCTAAACATTTCATAGTACAGGCAGTTTCTTTATGTTCTAGGCTTTGGGGATGTCACAAAACGTTTAATAAATGTTTCAATAAATAGTAATCAATATTATCTTTTTTTAGGTGGAAACATTTTGGAAACACATTAATTTTTCCCAATATTATGTTATGATTTTGTGACCTCAAAGATTTTTGTTTGTTTGTTTCTTATATTGGATCCAATGGAAGAATATCCCAGTGGTGTCAAAGAGAAGCTGACTTTGTGTTTTCTACTTAGTACAGCCTTTCACTGTGAGTCTTGTCTGTGCCGCCAGCAACTCTCATCCCAGGAAAGGAGACTGTAGATGAATTAATGAGAAGAGAGTTAGCATTTAGGTCCCTCTCAACAATTTATAGCGAATAAATTAAAATCACCTATTGATCCAGCACGTTTGTGTTCACAGCTCTTTGTGCAAACCTGTAGGATTAGTTTAAGCTCAGAAGGATAAATAGGCATAAATAAAAATGCATTTCCCTTCTCCTATTTCATGAAGGAAAACTATATAAATATTTCAGAGCTTTTCGTCTTCAGTTTTTCCTAGCTTTTATCTCCTTGAGATAGGAAGAGGTAAGGTGTAAGTTAAGAGGATATGAAACTCTTAATGCTTTAACTTTGTAGTGTAAAGGTATGTTTATAAAGTATAAAAGTATATAGCTATCTTTTAAAATTTGAATCTTTATTGGTACATTAAATATATACGTCATGATCATGCTCAACATCGAGAACCAGTATATGAAATGACTTAATTCTCATTTTCCCCCTCTGCTACCCACCTTCAACCTCCCGCCCCTATATACACAACTTTCATTTCCTTTTTTTACCATCAAATTTTTTTCTCTCCCCTCATTACTTACTCAATTTCTCAAACCAGAGAAATAATATGATATTTATACATCTGTGACCTATTTATTTCACTTATGAGTATGTCCTCAAGGTACATCTATTTGAGTATAAATGAGTCAAATTTATCATTTTTTATGGCAGAGTAATACTCTCTCTCTCTCTCTCTCTCTCTCTCTCTCTCTCTCTCTCTCTCACACACACACACACACACACACACATCTTCTTTATCCAGTCTAGTGTTGATGGCATTTGGGTTGCTTCCAAGATATAGCTGTCAAGAACGGAGCTGCTATAAACATGGGTGCACATATGTCATTGTGATATGAATTTTGTAATTCTTTCGTGTATAACCCCAGCAGGGAAATATCAGGGTCAAATGGGACCTCTAATTCTAGTTTTCTGTCTCCGCATTGGTCTCGATAGTGGGTGTACCAGTCTACATTCTCACCAACAATGGAGAAGATTTCCTTTTTCTCCACAGCCTTCCCAGAATTTGTTGCTGGCTAATTTCTAAATAGTAGCTATTCTTTGTGGAGTGAGTTGAAATCTCAGAGTTGTTTTCATCTTCATCTCGCAAATGACCTGTGACGTTGAGCATTTCTTCATATACTGCTTAGCTGCTTTTACATCTTCCTCTATTTCAAATGCCCGTTTTTGAATTGGATCTTTAAATTTCAGGGGAAATGATTTTTTAAACTCTTTATATATTCTAGATAGTAGCCCTTTGTCTGAAGAACAATGGTAAAGAATTTTTTTCCCATATTGTTGGTTGTCTTTTCATTCTGCTAATTTTTTTTGAGTACAGAGCTATCCTATCAGAATCATTATAGTTTAACTCACTCTACTTATTTTTTACACTTGTTCCTCAGGTAAATTTGATAAGCAGCTAAGTTTAGGAGTCAGTTATCTGATTCAAACCAAAATAATTTATTCTGAAAATATTTACTAAGTCTCCATGGCTAATAGTCAGCTTACATATGATTCGACATCTAGCCTTCATAGAACCATAAGATCAACTGCCTGTCACTACTTTGCTCAAGGAATTTTAATATTTTATTAAAGTACATTACATTCAAATCTATATTGAGAAATCCAGTGTCCCATAATGTTTTTAAGGATAATGAGATGATTTCCATTTATTCAACAGTATTGTGCTGAAGTGTTCTGTTTTTCTAATTTATATCTCATATTTCCCTTCTTTCTCCCTCATTATGTGTTTCTATGTCACATAATCCCAGAGAAGACACTATCCAAATCTATCATTTCCCCAGTTATCATCAGCAAATATTTTGAGTAGATTTTCTCTCCTCTTTTAATCCTGCAATAGTCTACCTCCCTCAACTAAATTCTCTTTTTTTTTTAACCAAGGATCAAATTTGTTTCTTTGCACTTGCAAGGCAGGTGCCAGATCACTGAGCTAAGTTCCCTGTCCTCAACTAAATTATTTTTTATTCTGTTACATTGAGCAATTGAATTCTCAACATTTGACTGCTCGCAGAGGTCTTCCCTTTACAAATGTGCTAGTTGTGTATTGCAAAACCCTTGGAGATGCCACTCTTGTCAGTGTTTATATGAGCAGAAGACCCCAGTGCCAAGCCATTGTCAACCTCCCTGTACATACATGGCAGCCAAACTTTTTGAGTCCCGCCAATGTTCTGGGGTAATTTCATGTCTCTAATTCTATGACTTAGCCATTCATTCTAGTTTGACTATGTCCCAAGTAAAATTTTGGCTGTTCAGTTTACAGGAGTTTTGATACAATTTTATCTGTAAAGTCATCGGCAGTCATACTCCTATCATCAGTTTTGCAATTTTGTCATTGTTTGTTTTGTTTTGTCTTCTGTTATTCTAGCTGTGTAGTCAAATCCTATTTGAGGTGAGGCTGGTTTTAGGACTGTACCCATTTGCAGATCATGATGTAGTAACTATTTTTAAAAAGTACTGTAGAAGAGGACTTCTACACGAGATACAGATGTACAGATAGCTCAATTTAGGAAGTAACCTGACATCTTGAGGGTTTGTACAGGGGCACAGAAGGCAGTGAGTGATCCAGTAGTGGGTCAGAGTTCAGCTCTGTTGCCTTCTTCTCTGTGAGCCCTGTAGTCCAGGGAAGCCAAATTGGCATCATACCAAAGGAAACTGGATAGAATTGTGTCAGAAACTTCGGATGATTTACTTACACAGGATTTATGGATACCTGCCCTGCCCTGAGGGATCAACTGCTAGGATTATTGCTGGATATCTGCCCTGCCCTATGGGGTCCTCAACTATGGGGATTATTATGGATATCTGCCCTGCTTTATGCATTCTAGGATTTTAGGTGTGAAGGGTTGGTACTAAATAAAAGTGCAGCAAAGTCAGGGTATTGGGCTACCTTCTGCTGCTGCTGCTGCTGCTGCTGCTGCTGCTGCTGCTGCTGCTGCTGCTGCTGCTGCTGCTGCTGCTGCTGCTGCTGCTGTTGCTTAAAGTAGCAGGAGGCAAGCCTGGGTTCAGCCTTTTTCTCAAGTTTCCAATTTTGTTGTTTGTTGGTTGTTAATCTTTTTGCTATGGGACTCATGGGGGACTGAAGCTTGCCCTGAGGATTCTGGCTGTGCCCTCTGCCCCAGTATCCCACATTATGGAGGACAGGACAAAACTTGTCTAACAAGAACGTTGCTTTATCACTTCAGACCTTGACTGTGGGATCCCAGATTTCCGCAGTGTGAGGACAGGTTTGACTGGGGTGGAGTGTGTAGGTGAATGCCAAGTGACAGTATTGATACAGTGCAGACAGGCTGAACTGGGGCAAGATCTAGGTGCAAAACACATAGTAGCTGTTTTTCAAAAATATAAAGCATCTCATAAGAATTTTTATATTGATTTTGTTTACCTAAACTGTTGCTGTTCACCTATACTGAACTATATAATTAATTAATTCCTTTGTTTCTTTCTATTTTTTAAAATGTGGCCACCAGAAAATTTCAAATTAGACATGCATTTTGCATTATACTTCTACTGAACGGCAGCATTCAGAACTCACAGGGCAGTTTCCCTTAATTATCATTTCAGTCTTCCCTCTTCCATCTCCAAAGTATGAATGAGTGTCATGTGTATGCCCATTGTTATTTATGATTTTAGATATTTTATGATTCTACTTCAAATTCTCATAAAATATTTTATGGTTGATATTATTATACTCATTTTTCAGAGAAAAAACACTAATTATAACAGTACAGAGGTTATTATTTATTCAGGGCTTACTCTATGCCAGGAATTATGTTTATGATCTAGAAGTATATATGTATTATACAAAGTTCATACTTTCACACATTTTTAGAAAAATTAGGGTCAAAAGTGTCAAGCTCTTTGTCTGAAGTCACCATTCAATGTAACTGAGCCAGTGTCCAACTCTGGGTACCCCTGGAGTCCCTAATCTTTGTTTTATGTGTACCAATGAGAAACTCTAATGTTTTCTGAACATTATGAAGAGTCCACAATGAAACCAAATCAAACGAATGCCTTTTATTAAGTATCTGGTTATCACTGACTTGGCACTGTTTGAGATGGAATTCATGCTTTTTACTTACACTGTTTACTGCATAGAATATGTCACTTGAGACCCCAAACAGCATCTTTGCCTTCACGGTCCCCTCAGTTGAATTAAACTTTGATGAAAGGCTTGTTCTCATCTCACCCTCACTTTTTACCCGAGGGCTCTTGCAGGTGTTCAGCTTGACTGGATCATGGCCGTACTACATGCTGGGGGAGCAGCAGCCATGAGGGAAGTGCACCTATTGCTAATTTAGCACCACCAGCTAACCTCCTCCAGTGATGAGCAATCCAGGGCCAAGTTCTTGGATGAGTAATCTACTCCAGGGACCTCTGAGTAACAGTGGCAGATTGTGCACCTGCACTTGTGCTTACATGGGGTAAAGACATTGGGAAAGCCTGATCTTCCTCCTAATCTCAACTGGCCAGTCAAAGAGTCATTTTTTAAAAAAAAAAGTAATCAGGAAAATAAATGCCCTTTATAATTAGCCCAGGCTGGTATAACAGAGGCTCTTTATGGGTAACTATTTTTTAAATTATAATAAGTTTATTTATTGACTGTCCAATAGTACTATTAATACATTCTCTAAAACCTTTTTTTTTCAATTAATGTTTTTTAATCTTTCTTGCAACCTTAAAATGAAAATACTACCATCTCTCAGGATGGAGCATGGAGTGGGATTTCTACGATGAAGACACAGAGAGCCTCAGGATGGTGTTGGCAGCTTACTTGTTCTTGTAAAGCTGTTTTTGTTTTTACAGCACAATTTATCTTAGTAAAAAGAGAAACTTTGCAGAAGTAACAATGTTAATGGATTTTTTTGTTTTTACTTCAATTTTGGAAGTGGAATGAATTATTATAATTATCTGAAATTCAGAGTGCAAGTCACCTGAGTTCATCTGAAGATATTAAACAAACTCAAAGAAAATCTAGTTTATTTTATCCACTATATTAAATCACAGTCTTTGTTTCATGCATCTTAAATGTATAAGAAACAAAAAGATTCTCAGTTTTACATTCCCTCCCACCTTGGTCATTATGTGCAAGTCAAAAAGGATTTTGACTTGTATTAAATTCTGAATTTTCATTTTTCTAAGTAAAAGGAAGCTGGCAAGTAGAAGAAAAACTTGAAGACAATGTTTAGAATGAAATAGATGTATGAACTTAATGACCTTATAAAATAATATCAATAAGTAACCAAATGATAAAATTGAAGACAGATTGGTATGTTTTAAAATGGAAAGCTATTCCATACATAGCTTCAAACTAAGCAACTTAAAAATACATGAAACTCACAAGTGAAGAAATCATGTGGTAAAATTACTTTTGAGAATTCAAAATAAGTCCTTTGGTAGATAGCTAAACTTCAAAAGTGACAATTATGACATATGAAGAACAAATGTGGGCTTTACTATGTTTTTAATATACCATGAATTAAATTATATCTAATATGAGTTATGTAATACTATAAAACTCACAATTCCTATGAGTTGGAAAATGTCATTAGTGTTATATTTGTGTACATATAATTTGCTACAAAAGAGGACACCTGGAGCCAACTTGTTCTAGCTTCTGATAGGGCTATAGTACATTAGTTAAATTCAGATCAAATTCTTATTTATCACCACTGAAAAGACTGGTGTAGCAGAAAAAGAACAGGTAGGGAGTCAGCCTGACTTGAGAGTCTGGCTCTTTCCAGTTGTTTCATCAATAACAATTTAGTTAATACCTCTGAACCCCAACTGTTTAAATATAAAAAATAGGTATATTGTACCTGTATTGTCATGAGGATTAAATAACTGAAACGAAACTCTAAATGGATTTTAAAATGTGAAAATACAGTGTTAGTTTCTCTTTTGATGTCTTTTATTAGGAAAAATGAATTAAAATAAAAATTAAATAAGAAAGCTAAATTTTTAAATATTTCTTATGTGATATGCAGCATAATTAGGATTGTTCACTATTTTAAAGCTTTGTAGAGGATTTCTTATAAGAGTAATAATTACAGCCAGGCGTGGTGGTTCACACCTGTAATCCCAGCACTTGGGAGGCAGAGACAGGAGGATTGCTGAGTTCAAGGCTTGCCTGGGCTACATAGTGAGCTCAGGGCCAGCCTGAACTGCAAAGCGAGACACTGTCTCAAAAAAAATAATAATAATTACAGATACCTGATACACTTTCCAGTTAACTGTGGAGTGATTTATGTTTGTGTAAAATGCTTCATGTTTGTCTTATTATTTAATCAGTTATGCATTATATTGCTAGTCTAAGTAAATTGTAAAATACTTGGAAGTCAGGAAGTTTCTCATATAACATTTGCTTCAGTTCCTGATTTACAAAGCAGCTCATCAGTTATCTGTTAGAGATGCTTTGAAATGGTCCCTGAAGCCGCTTGTGTTGGGAAGTTGGTCTGTTCGTGGTGGTACCATACCTGACTCGCTGATAGGAGGGGAGTCCTATAGGAGGTGCGTCACTGGACTTGGGCGGGTACATCTCCCTCTTCCTGGTCTCTCTGCTTCCTGGCTCTCATAAGCGAATTTCTTTCACTGTGCTCCTCTGCCATGCAAGTGACCATGGACTATAGCCATGACCGCAAATTAAACTTCTGCTTTACCTTGGTAGTATCAGGTATCCTGCATCAGAAACAAGAAGAATTACTAAGACATCATTTCATTGGGAAAATAAAAAGTATTCAGCTTGGTTATAAAGTTAAAAACTCCATTTTCTAAGAAAACCTATTATTTCTATTTAATAAATCTCTGTCTATGATATTCAACACAAACCTGATTTAAGTTTGTCTGATACACGGACCCATAAGAACCTTACACATCTTCTCTGACAATTCCACAAATGTATTTGCTCACAGAAAGGACTGTGAACCTGCTGCCTGGTTACTATGCTCCTCTTTTAAGTGCCATGGTATCTTTATTTAGACAATCACATTTTAGGCAGTATCTTATCCTACTGGTGTCTTGAAATCCTATCATCTTCCAGGCACATCCCAAATTTGGATATTTTAAAAAATTTGTCTTTCTCCTTTTAAACTTTATTGCATTTTGGTGTGATCTCTCCTTTAAAACTCATAGATCCTACAGACCTATAATGGACTTAGAGATAATTATCATACAACTATGAAAACAGTCTATTGACCATATAGGAAATGACATTCTATTTTGCCATTTTTTTGACAAATTACTCTTACTTCTATCAAATCAGGACTCCTAAGAAATTTTCTCTGAATTCTTCTGCACTTCTTCAAGCCTGCAAAGGCATTTGTTGTAAACCTCATTAGATGGCAATCTCTAACTAGTTTTTCCAGTGTTTCTATTAGAGTCTCCAGGAAGTGTTTTGTTTCTCTCTTATCATTGAAGGGATTGAGCCCAGGACTTTTGCAATGAGCTAGACCTCCAGATTAAATAAAACAAAACAAAGCAAAAACAGACACAGGATCTGGCCAGATGTGCTTGCACTTGTGATCCTCTTGCTGTGCCTGCTGGACTTATGGGATGGCAGGTGCAAGCCAGCAAGCCTAGTTACTTGGAGCTCTTTTATCACTGTGAATGTGTAGCTTTGTAAGCACCTTGAGAATAGAACACACACAGAAAAAGGCTATCGAATAAATTAATGTACCTTGTGATAGTTGACTCATTCTCCAAATCAACTTCTTACCAAAAAGGGCTTTAGTTTGTTTATTGTGTTTTGTTTTTCCTGCAAATACAAAGAAAATTTCCTTTATTGCCCCATCACCTGTCACTCCTTACTATGTTTTGCTTGTGTATCCACTGAATGATACCAGAAAGGAGTAATGGGTGAATGGAGAGGTAAGGCGTGGCACCATGACTAAACAGTGAACTATCATTGATTGCCACGTGGCCTAGAAAAATAAAGTGCAAAAAGACTCTTTGAATTCTTGTATCCCAGTTGTTTGTCTGTAGAAATAAAACGATGTTGATTAATATGATCTAAATTTTGTAAAATAATTGAGATCTATTTTTGTGGGAGGAACACACCAGCAAGGTTTTCTATTAGCTTTAAGAAAGATCAGAAGGGATAACCACAAATTCTTAGTTGACTGAATAATAGGAGGCATTGCAGTGCACAAATCAACCTAAAGTCAATTTCTCAATTGTTTGACCAAGTAAACATATAGATTTTTTAATTTGGTTACCTTTTCACCTTGTTTAAGTAGATATTTCAATCTAGGCTCAATTAAAATTTTGATTTTTGTCATCATTTATTTCTCTTATCAATGATCATTATTAGGACATTAAGACATTATGAGTCTAATTAAAAATTCAGTTTTGGGCTGGAGATTTACCTCAGTGGTTCTGGCACCTGCCTAGCAAGTACAAGGTCCCTGGTGTTCAATCCAGTAACCACATACAACAATACTGGGCATGGTGGCCACCCCCACTGGCAGTCAGCACCACATACCACAAATGCCCTGCCTGGTGGCTCAAGCCTATAATCCCAGCACTTGGGAAGCAGAGGCAGGAGGATTGCTGAGTTCAAGACTTGCCTAGGCTACATAGTGAGCTCAGAGCCAGCCTGGTCTACAAAGCAAGACCCCGTCTCAAAAAAAAAAATCAGTTTTTTAGGCTTTATATCAGCCATTGTATTGAATACAGTGTTCTGTTTCAGAAGAACTTCTCTTTGTATTTCTGGGTAATATTTTATTAATAAGAATCATTCTTTTCATGAAAATCATTTTAAGTTTGATATTATATAATATGTGTTGATTTGTTAAAATATTTTTATTAGCAAAATTATTTTAACTGAAGTGATTTCTCTTTTAACTCTGGGAAGGAAAATATAAAGTAAGTTATAATATTAATAATGAACACTTTAATCTCTCTTTGAACAAATTTAGTTCTTTATTGATTGTAATTTGTTCCAGAAATAGATCCCAAGTGTTATAAAATTAAATTCCATTTTGAACAATTTTATTTCCTGATATAATTCATCATAAGAAAAAGCAGATATTTCTTTATATAACTAACACAATTTTAGTGTTTGCATTTTTCTATGTTGTGTCTTAATAATGCTTCATTAATTCTTACTTCTAGTAAATTTTCTGCTTATTACTTTTGACCGTTGCAGTTTCTTGCCTCCTTCCAATACCCAATATCTTCCTGAAATATGATCTAAAATGAAAAGGTATAAATTGTGAACTTCATCATAGAGTTTTCATCAAAGTTTGTTGAAGAATGTAGCTGTTGTCATTTTTGTCACGTAGTTGCCATAGAAACTAGAAATTAAAGAAAAAGACATTGCCCTGGCTTTTTGAGATAATATATAAAAAATATATAGTATGCCAAGTGGTAAAAAAAAAAAGTGCTTCAGGGAAATAGAAAGTAAGATAAAGGGTGTGAGACAGGCTAGGGTGGTTAGGGATTGGTATTTGTACAGAGAGGTCAAAATACAGCCTCAGTGATCAGGTGGCATTTGAGGAGAAATCTGAAAGAAATTAAAGTGCAAGGTACGTGTGTATCTGGGGAAAAGAGTTTCAGGCTGAGGAATCAGCAAGAGCAAATGTCTTGAGGCAGAAGCATGCTTAGCATTCCTGCTCAGGGATTCAGAGTAAGGCTGACGTGTGTCCAGGGCAAAGCGAGAGTACGAGCGAGAGATGCAGTGAGAGGGGCGGGTGGGCCGCTTGCCCGGAGTGGGCTGCAGCGGGGCTTCGGCTCACGTGCCATTTAAGACAGTATGGGACTTGGAAGCAGAGAAGGATGATGGTCTAATTTGCATTTTAAGTAGATTAATTCTTCTTTCTTTCAGAACAGATTGCTGAGGAACAATGTTAGAAATGAGGAAGCCGTTAAGAAGCTATTTAAGTAGTACAGGTGAGACCGAGATAATGCTAGTTTAGGCCAGGGTGCTGAAGGCAGAAGCAGTGACAAGAGTACCTGTTTCTAAGGCAGAACCAATAACATTTGCCAAGCAATGGGTGAGCGAAAGAAAAATTAGACCTTTGGGCTCCAGCAGTTGGAATGATGAGCTCCTCATTTGCTGAGAATGAGAAAATTGTGGAAGAAAACGTCCTTATTTACTAATTTAGAGGACTGCGGTAATTAGGAATTCATTTTTGAACATGTTACGCATGAGATTTCAATTAGATTTCCAGTTGGCAAAGTCAAGTATACAATTGAATGTGCGGATGTGGAGTCCAGAGGGGAGGTCTAACTGAAAAATAGAAGTTTGGGCGGTGTTACCATTTAGCTGGGGTCAAAGTTGTAAACTAGAGCATGTTATTGAGGGAGGAAGCAATAGACATAAAAACAAAAAACGTTGAGAATTTAAACATGACTTTCCAATATGTGGCGCAAACAGGAGGGTGTGTCTTATTTACTTTTCTTGTTACTGAGACAAAATATGCGACATACAAAATTAAAGGAGGACAGATTTATTTAGTTCACAGTTGGCAGAGATTTCAGTCCATATAATCAACTGACCTTAAGGTAGCATGGCATGGCAGTGGAGTGCCTAGAGGAGAAGTAGTTCATGGCAAGCAAAAGACTGCAGAGCAACAAGGGACCTTAACAGCTTCTTTCTGTCCCTTTTATTTTATCCAGACTACTTAGGGCAGGTAGCACCCACACCCTTAATCCTTGGGCCCTTGACCCTGGCAGTGCAGCATGAGTCACTTCCACACACTCTGGATTTAGCCACTTTGGAAACAGCCTCCCTGTGATTACATGAGGCTCTGTGGAGACGTCTAGACCCAAGCCCCATCAGGTGGCATCTGGCAATGAAAATTTGTTTCAAGAAAGACATGATGCTGAAGTATATCAAACACTGCTGAGTAAGTTAAAGACTGAGGTTTGACTATTACTTATAGGAATGGAATGATCTTTCTTTTTTTTTAACTTTTATGAGAGCTATTTTTGTGGAGAGATAAAAATGATTGGAGTTGATATATGAATAGAAGAAATAGGATTACAGATAGAGAATATAAACAAAATTCTGTATGGGGATCATAAAAACAAAATATTAACTGGAAAGTACTAGTGGGAGTCATTATTTTGTGTTTGATTAATGATTGCAATGATCATATAGAAAAAAAAATCAAACCTGGAGTGTAAAGAGAAAAATGATTAGAGTCATTTAATTGAGAAAGCAAGAAGTGATGGGTTATAGTTACATGAAAGAATAACTGGAGGATTTGCTTTAGAGTTGAAAGAAAGAAAGCCAGTAACAGAGTTTGTGTGTACAGAGGCTGGGTGAGTGGCAGTGGGAGGTTGTAGAACTGGAAACTAAATTTATCGTCTTCAAAAAGTAATCCCTGGAAGAAAAATGAGGGAGATTAAAGAGTGAGCCAGAGTTCTGAAAGGGAAATAAATTCAGACTAAGGAAATAAAATCAGATTTCTGGCATCCATGAGTCTCTGCTTGTCTGTTGCAGTGATAACTGTCCATTACCAACAGCTTCATTCTCTCTAACTCCTTTGCAATGAGATGTAGCCTGATGACTAGAGTGTAAGTGGACAGACTTCCAATTCTAGCCTTAACACACCATGTGTGAACACTCATTCTGTTTTACTTCTGCCTGAGATCGAAGGGAGTAAACCTTTAGTCTGGGTTCCAAAATATTCTCATACAGGATAGCTGCCCCACTGAGCTTTCTTTCTGATGAAGAGCTTCTATTGCCCTTGTGCCATTTTACATTATTTTAAGGGATAGTTTATTTAACAGAGTAGCTAGAGTTACTGTAATATTGATCATTTTTGTTCTTTTCTTGTGTTTCTATTTATCCTTTCCTTAAATTCTTTTTTGTTTTTAAAATTTTATTTTTATTAGAATGTATTTGTAGTATGTAATTATTACATTTATCAGGGGAGTTGGTCCATCTACATAGCACATATAACACCTTGTCTTCCTCTTCTTCCTCTTCCTATTTGCAAAAGATATATCTCCCTGTTTCCTAATATCCATCTTTTATTTTGCTCTTTAGTTATATTTGAGGATTATCTTATAAGAGAAACCATGTAATATTTAAGCTTGCTTGTCTGGTTTATTTCACTTAATTTTATGTGTTAGCAGCCACCCTACATAAATTTTTTGGGAAAAAAATCATTCTTAAAGTATGACTATAGCTATCTAAGGTCCA
>PVIC010023870.1:0-26503 GCA_004025085.1 Thryonomys swinderianus
ATAAAATTGCAGACTTTGGTTTCCATTTTTCTCTTTCTCTTTTTCTTTCTCAAAAGCACTGGAGATACTCAAAATTATTTTCATCTAAGACACTTTCATTGCCACTTACAGAGCTTGGAGTCAACCTCATACTCATGCTCATGACCGATCTCTTCCAAGATAGTACCCTGAACTCACTTGACAAGACCATTTAGCCTTCATTGAAAATTTCAAATATTCCTGACTTGTTTTTGCTGTGAATCAATTAGGACCAGCATAAACTTGGGCATATAGCTACTCAGGGCAAAAAGAAATCTCTCATTTTCTCATTCTAACCTATGATTTTAAGGAAAAGAAAGAGAGAGAGAGCAAAATGTGTGTCTAAAAATATTTAGTTCACACACACACACACACACACAGCCTGGGATGTAAAGTCTACAAGGGTGTTTAACATACATTTATAGAAAAAAGTTTAAGACTGCGTAGCTAAGAAACTATCCTAATACAAAAATGATACTGTCCATCTCTTCCTCTTTTGCTCCACTTAGAGATATTTACTACAGAGACCTGGCTCATGTTGCCAGGGGGATTGAGAAGTCCAAGCTCTGCAGTGGGTCGGGGGAGACCAGGTGAACTGGTACTTATGCTCCTGTCCAAGTTTGTGTCCAAAAGCCAGGAGAAGATAGTGTGCCAGCTCGAAGATAGCCAGCCAGAAAGAAAGGATCATTTTCTTATTCCTCCTCTAATTGTCTCCAGTTCCTCAGTGCACAGGACAGGGCTACACCCCCCACCTCCTATATACATAAGCTTTGTTTCGTTTTTTTACCATCACATTTTTCTTTTCCCTTGTTATTTACCCGTACCCACTTTTCTCTTTGAATATTTCTATTTTGCAATATCTATTAAAAACTGTAGACCTCATTTACATTTTTAGTTTCTCATACTGGAGAAAAGATATGGTATTTACATATCTGTGACCTATTTGTTTCACTATGAGTTGGTTCTCAAGGTATGTCCACTTAAGGATAAAAGACTCAAATTTATCTTTCTTTACAGAAACACCTTTATTGACATATCCAAAAGAACATTTGACTAAGTACCTGGACACCCTGTTGCTCAGTCAGATTGATACATGAAATCAACTGTATGCCTTTTTTTTTTTTTTTTTTTACATTTGGAGATCTTCTACCTGTGAGTAAGGGAAAGAGTCATATCATCTGCCAACAGCTTCCTGTCTCTGTTTCCCAAGCTCATCTTCTAGACTCAGCTAGTGTGAAGGATGTTTCCAGAACTTTGTATCAGGAACTAGGAAGGTATGACACAGGATCTGGAGAGCCTCTCTACTGACAAGACTAAAATTCCAGAGCACACCATTCCATACTAGAAGATTCTAGATCAGAGAATTCTAAAACAGTTTATAGGGAAGAAGATCCCTGAGGAGAAGGTTCTAGAACACATAATTCTAGAAGAGAAGGTTCCAGAGGAGAGGATTCCAAAGAAAATTCACAGGCTGAAGTTTCCAGAGCTATCAGACCCACCACCACCTACAGATGCCCAAGCAGATCCAAAACTGGAAGCACGATGTCCCTACTGAGCCACAAGGCAAGGGAGCATTAAGAGTTCTATGAATTCTATTTATATCTGTAACTGGCTTCTCATGACTCATGGGCCTCATTCACTGAGTTTAATCTGTTCTGATGAAATCATTAAGAGTCATGTCTATTGTTACCTTTTTTGAGCCTAAAGGGACTATCCCTCAAAGGAGGTAGCTGGGAGGCCACATGCTCAGCTCTATTCCAGATACCTGACAACCAAAAATATAGCCTGAATACACATTTCCACCTATTGTTTTGGGCTGAGTTCCAAAAATGAACATTTTTGAATGAGGCATAGTTAAAAACCACAGCTGAGTTCTCATAAAGGTCCAGAGATTCCAACAAACCCCTTTCATCATAGGGCTTAAGGAATCTGAGAATTTCAACTGGATCTTTCAGCATGTAACTCTTGTTGGCAACAGGAAGACATAGGCCTCACTCCTGTCTGTAAGATCAGTCTCCTGTTCTACCAGAAGTTATGATGTCACTACCCCTGATGTTCTGGAAGCTCTGATGCCATGGTCCCTGTACTTCCTAGAATGGAGATGCACCAAGTTGTACATGAGCTCAGCAGAGAACATGACTGAACACATTCCATACACATGGGTTTTGAGCCTCATGTGTTTCTCAATGCCTGTGGGGTATGTTTTCGTAAAATTGGCAACTGAAACTCAGAAGCTATTGCCTGTAGCACCTTTAAAGTTGCCGACGTATTACAGGATGTCTTAGTTACTCTCTTATTGCTGAGTAAAATACCCAACACGGCACCCAAAATTAAAGAGAAAGGTTTATTTTGTCTCAGAGTTTATAGAAGTTTCAGTTCTCTGTAGGCTGGCTCCAAGGCAGAGGGGCACGGAAGAGGAGCATTGCAGAGGAGAAACAGTTCATGGCAGGCAGATGGCAGCAAAACCAGCAAGTGACAAGCAGCAACACTCTTTCTGTCCCTTATATCTTATCCAGGTTATCCACTCTTAGGGCAGCACTCACACTGAGGGTCTTCCCATTATTCACTCTGAGAACTCTGCCAAACCAGCCAGTTGACTACAATAGTAACCACACACCCTTGATCCCAGGACACAAACATAATCCTAGCATCACACACTAGATCTATCCACCTCTGAAAAGCCTCACTTCTGACTGCCTGAGGCTTTGGGTGGCATCTAGACACAAGCGACCACATACGTTGACATGTATATGTGCACAATCAAGTCACACCATCTAATCTTGAGAAAGGAAGTGACACTGAACACTGTTTCCAGTGTTTGGCTCTCAAGGCTGTCTGAGGGAGGGTGTTTCCATTGCCTCCCAACAATGCCATCATATTATGATATCATCAATGGATTAATCTATTGATGCAGTAAGAGCCTCCATGATCCAATGGGGTGAAAGCTCCTCCTCTGAACACACGAGACTTTCAGGGAAAATTTTAGGTCTGAGTTGGATGGATTCCAAAGCACAGTTTAGGCCTGTTTGAGATCTGGATGATGGAAATCATATGATGAACTTCAAAGGGTTATTCACTTTGAAGAGAAGGTGAAAGGCTCTGGATGACTATCCATAGAAGGAGATAATCATAAAAGTCACAGTTTGTAGTAACAAATACAGACTGTTATGCTGGGCTTTATTTCACTCCATCCTTGGCATGAAGAGCATGGCAGCCTCCTGAGAATAGATCTCATAAAGCAACTAATAGGAGGTTTTACAAGGTAAGTTTCCATTTACTACCTCGAAGAGACAAGCAGAGCCACAAATAGGGAAATTAATGACCTGTCAATCAAACTTTGCCAAGGTTCCCTGGGCCATTAGGCATCCCTTGGCTAGTCATGGTGTTGATTCTCCAGTCAACACCATGTGGAAACAGGCTTGTCTCCTGCCCTGCTGCCCACTGTGGTCTTTATTGAGCCAGATGAATTGTATGTGGATCCTCGTCCTGCTTTTCATTACTATGGACAGCCCTACTCACACTGACCTGATTAGAGGGACTAAAGAGGAGGCTGCCTGGAGAAGAAGGAGGGTGGATGGAGATGTTGATTAGTGTGTACAGAGCAGTTCAGGGCCATGGAAAAGGGTGTTGGCTGGCAACTTGGTGTGGGCTGGAAAAGGACAGATTCACCATAGGCAGAGCGAGCGGCCTACGTTTTACAAGGCTGTTTAGCTAAAATCATCTTGGAAACACAGAGCATCTTTCCAAGTCGGTGAAAATATGAAAAGTCCTGTCAATAGAATTAAAAAGCAAAACAAAACAGAAAAGCAAAGCCATTACAAAACTGTCTCAGAGCTTAGAGTTAAAAGGACATACTATTGGGCTTTAGCAAGGATGGCATTGAGTACTACAGCTGTGATTCCCAAGGTCAAAAGATGCCTTAGATAAAATGCTAGAATTCCAAAGACTCACAAAAATAAGCCCTATGCAATACTGCAGCTAGTGTAATATCACTGTGCTTCTAATGGGTGGCAAAAGAGTTTCTTGAGCTGAGGGAGAACTGATAGAAACCTGGCCTTTCAACCCTTGAGTCGAGCCAGACTCTTTTGGTTGCTATGTGCCCCTGTTGTCTGCCCTCTCTGAGCCAGCCACCATAGACAGCACCACATGAGGATACTTCTCAGCAGAGACCAATCTCTGCCTCAGGGGTTAAGTTCAGTATCGACACAAACATCATCCCAGTGATCAAATAAGCAGGTAATTTCTTACAATGTCTCGGGTTATGAATGGCGAGAGGAAGGATTTCAGAACTTCAAGGGCTGGTGTAGGCTGGGGAGGGCCAGAAAAGCCTTTGCTAGGGGAGTAGGATTGGGAATGACAACCCTGCGATGAGCAGGGTATGGTAGAGAGGGTGGTGAACTAGGTGAGCAGGACGCAGCATCCGAGCATGTGCGAAAGGCCTGTAGCCTGTTGGCAGGCAGTAGTGGGGTGGAAGCAGGCAGGTTAGAGCACAGAGAGAAAGCCGGAGCTGGTGAGAGGGGAGGCTGTGGAGCAGCTCCCTTGACAAGACGGAACGGCGCTGGTGGCTCCCGGACTAGTTTCTGAATAAATGAATCATAGTTGAAGTCAGGCCTTCAATGGAAATTTTGAAGTCAACTACGGTTTTAAAAGTAATTTCATTTTATCATTCATACATGGCGATCTTGGCTAAGGGTTTAATCGAAATGTGCAAAAATTCAATTATTTAAAAAAACTGCACTTGGGGCTGCTCAAGGGGATAGAAATCTCATTTAAAACATCCAAATTTAATAATACAAAATAAGAATATTCTGGTAATTACAAAAGTCATATTTAGTAACGAGTCCAGTATATTTTTAAATTTTATTGTGCTGAATCATATTTTCTCCATTTATTATGCTTTGGGAAAGTACTATTGGAGAATATAAAAAAAGACATTTGTTTCCAACACCAAACTCTCTGAGCTGACCTGATTCTGTAGGCTGAAGCCAACTTGAAGAAAACAACGTATTTGTCAGGAGGTCACCTTTGCAGATCCTGTGACTGGCTGTTTATGATCTAACTGTAAGATTTTTTTTTCTCCAAACAGGGGAATGAGCAAAGTTTGCCATGCAGAACATTTCACACACAAAAAGAAAACCCCTCAAAATACCTGGTACTGTGGCTAAATATTAAAAATGGCAGAGGGAGCATAAAGCTACACACTAACATTTCTTTCAACTTGAATCTTTTGAGATGTGGATTCTGAATGCTATATAATGAGAGGAAAAGATAGCATAGGCCCAGAAACTCAGCCTCTCTGCCATTTCTCCTGTCCTCACTGCCCTGCCTTGAATCAGATCTCTATCAGGGACTTTATGAGGGGAGAGGCACAGATAGGTACCCATCTCTAAGTCTGATTGATCAATGTCATTTTATTAGCACACCTGGGATTGCAAGTCTTTGACACTACCTGGAGCTGGAGGACCCCTTGGCCACATAACAGAATCATCAGATGAGCTCTGAAAAGCAAGACCAGGTCTCTGCCCAGAAGAATCAGAATCTTAGGGGAGGAACCTATCTATGTTCAGCTCTTTAGGGTTCCCTGCATAAGTCTGTGCACACAACCTAGAGTGCCGGTGGTAGTGCTGTCCCTGAGTGCTGCAGGAGGAGGCTAGCGAGGTGGGTAGATAGCATTCGGTGGTGAAGGACAGCATGAGTGGGTTTTGTCCAGTCCTTCCTAGGGATTTGCATGATGACTGCATCTAGCTACCCCCTTTCCAGGAGTATGCATCTCTGAATTCCTCTGCAATGTCTGTGACAGAGGGATGGGAGGTTGCAGAAATTCCACAGAGACCTGAGCCTGGATCTCTATTACTGCTCCATCTCTGCTTAAAGCAATGACTTACCCTGGGGCAGAGAAAGTCCTTTTCTCACAAGTCATTGCAAGTACCACATGTGATTCATGGCTACCTCCCTGAATGCCCGGAGGCCTGAAGCATAAGCAGTTCCCTGGCCTCACTCACAGGTCTTGGGATATTCTTGTTTCCAGATAGCCATGGGATACCCTCCGAAAACTGCCTCTGGGCCTCCGAGGGTACTTGTGAATCTCAAGTGCATTTGATGAAGAGCAAAATGGGAATTTGAAATGGGATTCTGACAGCATTTACCAGAAATGGCAGTGGATCATTTGCCTAGGTCATAAGGATAGGAAATGGCTTAGTGCTTAGCCGCCAACAGAGACGAAGGGAAAGGTCAGTATGGAAGGACACGGAGTCAAGAATCCACCTTTAGTGCTGTTGAGAGGCCAATGGACTCTTATGATCACCACTGTGACCCCATAATCCATTTGACCATCCATTTGCACCTTGGCATCAAATTTTGTGATCTCATGATCCTCCAGGGATTTTAGTCAAAGGAGATGACAAAAATTCTTTGCTTGGGCGACCTTCGCCCGGGCTCCTGAACCAAGGTCCATTTTGCACTTCCTTGTAATATTCAGTCTTATCAAAGAACTCTAATTCAGTTAGCAAGAACCCCTCCATCTCAGTATCTGACCACCCTCAATATCTGACCTGGTTTCTAATCCTCCACCATCTGCCGAGTGATAGCTCATCACTCTCTTCTCTCAGAATTTCTTTAGATCACTTTGGCCAGAACCCTCCCCATCCCTGGAGCTTCTTAGTAATCATCCATCTTCTGATCCCGTCTTGCAACTTGGTTGTCGGTCTCTGCTCCCCACCCCCATCCACCAGAATTTAGATTTGAGGCCAGTTTCTCTCCCTCCCTACAAGACACCATTGCAGAGGCACTTGTGCTGTGGGGAATGATCCTGAATGGAGTCTGCCCTCTGGCCCCTGTCAACTGTTATTGGATAATTTTGCCTCTAGCCAGGCAGCGAGTGAGGAGGACTTGGAAAGAGAGGGCTGGTTTCTACTGAGAGGGAAGTGAGAGGATTTTGCTACCTGCTATCGTTTCAGATTTGTGGGGATCAGAAAGACTTGCTGAGAATGTTACTATGAAATTCCACTGTGACTGCACTCCAGTGACAGCGTCTTCACGCTATGTGTACTTCACTTTCCCCAGCCTACAGTTGCAGTGTGGTTACATAACAGTAACTTCAGGGGCTTTTCTGAAGTGTCTACTACTCAAGAGTCCAAGGACAATAACCAATAAATGCTGCGTGTTTAATTAAATTTTAGAAACATTGTGCTAAAAATAAATGAATGGTTTTCTTTACGGCCATATGGCCAATGGTTTCTTTGAAACCTTTGAGAAGTAACATGAATTTGGGCTCCTAAGAAGGAAATTCTATACATTTCTTAGATTTAGGTGACCACAGAACACTTCTTTAATTTAATATATCTCATGAGACCGTTATTGCAGAAAACACACTGAAAAATACAGTTTCACATCAGATTGGGCTGCAGTGTAAAATAGAATGAGCTATTATCATATGCAAATAATAACTGGGCTGCAAAGGGTTTAGCTTGTGTGATTCTCGGGGAAGTGGGCTTGCGTGGAGGTGAAGCCAGGCAGCAGGAGCAGCTGGGTGACGCTATGGGAAGCTGTGGGTGGGGTGGCCCTTCTGAGCAGGGCCTGTCTTTGCATATGCCTGACAAGTGGCACTTGTTGCATCCTGACTGCATGCTACAAACCGCAAGAGCTTCAGTTACCACCAGCGATGGTCCCTGTTTTCTGCTGCCTGAGCTATTCTCACCTCAGACCCCATCTCAGACAGGCCTCCTTCATAGGTAGGAAGGAGGAAATAGAGATTGGCTTGAAGAAGCTGCCTGGGTAGTTCCTTTCACAAAACACCACCTGAGAAGTATGGGACAAGTGGAACTGGCAGGAAGAAAAGATTAGCAGTGGTCCTTTGGGAGGCTCCCAAAGGTAACAAGGAGTACAGCCTCTGTACGATAGTCATCTCCAGGAAAAATCCTTACTCAGTAAGGATAGCCTCTTCAGCCAAGCACAGATCCTGGGGAGACACAAAGCTGTGAGCTCTAACAACACTCTTGGAAGCTGGAGGAAGCGGTCATAGCTTGGAAGTGGAATGTCCTCCAAGGGCCAGTGTATTAAAGGTTTGGTAAACAGAGTGGCATCATGAGGAGGTGGTAGAACTTCTACAAGTAGGACTGAATGAAAGGTCTTTAGGTTATTTGGGTCATGACTTACAGGACCTACCTGCCTCACTCTCTCCTTGCTCCATTTAGCTTCCTGGCCCAAAAGTAGTGGGTCTGGGGCCGAAGGGTTAGCTCAGTGGTTCCGGCACCTGCCTTGCAAGCACAAGGACCTGAGTTCGATCCCCGGTTACCACATATAATGCTGGGCGTGGTGGCTCACGCCTGTCATCCCAGCACTCGGGAGGCAGAGACGGGAGGATTGCTGAGTTCGCGGCGGCTTGCCTGGGCACCATGGTGAGCTCAGGGCCAGCCTGAACTACAAAGCAAGATCCTGTCTCCAAAAAAGCAGAAAAAAAAAAAAGTAGTGGGTCTGTTCAGTCGTAGACATGAATCTGTGGATCCACGAACCACAGCAAACTTTTCTCTTTAAATCTAACATCTCAGGTATTTTATAGTGATGGATAGCTGACTAATAAAAAGGAAACCTTTTTCCTAAAGGAAGATAATTTGATTGAGACAGTAAAATATCCACTGCTTTTACTCAGCAAAACACTTGTATTCCTATATCAGAGGGAAGCTTAGATTAAAGAAAGATAAGATAGCATATGCACATATAGAATTAGATCTCTATTTCTCCTAAACCCATATTAAGAAAATGTTAAGTTTCAATGGCTGTATTTCAAACTTGATTGGCATGTTCTCAGTTTATTATACAGTAATATGGAATACATGTTTTGAAAAATTCTTAATCATTATTTAAAATTTGATATAGCCAAATGTTATTTTTCCAATAATGATGCTATAGTGTGGTGAAACATATCAAAATCTTGACAATGCATTCTGAGAAACATAATAATTGATTATTGATACTCATCTGGAAAGATGAAAGCATTCATTCTTCAAAACATCAAAAGTATGCTCTAAATCAGGTAATTTAAAAAACATATGTCCAGCAAAGGATAGACAAACCAATAAAACAAGGCAAAAGAATGGAAAATTAAACATCTATATGATACAAGTGACCTACATTTTTCTGCTACAAGTGCTGATATAACTGAGTACCTGAGATCTGATAATTTTTAAAGGGTCATGATTGACTTATTATAGTTGCAGTGTCTGAAAAGTACAGCATCCAGGTGTGGCACCTGGTGAGGACCTTGGTGTTGTGCAATCCCTCAGGGGGAAGCGGATAAGAGGAGAGAGGGGAGACTAAACTCATCCTTTCATAGTAAGCCCACTCTGCAATAATGGTATTAATTCACTCCTGGCGGCAGAGCCTTCCTGGCCCAATCTTTCTAGGCCTCACTCCCCAACCCTGTTGGAGTGAAGATCAAGATCTTGCTTTTGGAGAAACATTCAAACCGCCATACAGATGAAGGTAGAATTCTTTAATCATTAGAAGAAAGGCTTGGTTATGCAGCGTAGAATCTAGAAGCGAATGGATTTCTGTGGCTTTGGTCCATATTTTAAGTCTCACTTTACACATGGGTTTTCAGCTTTTGTATATTCCATATAGAATAAACAATAAAATACTTTTTTAAAAAACCCAGTAACATACCTGAGAGTAAGACATAGAAGGTTATTTTTCATCTCAATGTAGAATAGCAAGCTTACCCGAGAATGAGCCTGAGGTCCAAACCATAAATGAAAAATTAATATATATTCACACAGATAAATGTTCTCTATGAGATGAAAGAGCAGATGGAGGATCTGTCTTTGAATGAACAATTAGAAAAATGAGATAAAAGAAAGAAACCATCCTCTTGAAGGCAGCAGAATGATAGGTTACCCTTTGTAAGAAGAACTAGCTTCTGTAGCAAGTTTATTCTGGGGCATTAGCCAACTCTAGTCATGGGTAGAAGTGGAGAATCCTGCTTTCTAGCCTTGGTGATGAATAAGTAAACCAGAAGAGCCAGTGGCAGAGACTAGATAGGTATCAAAAGATTGGGTAGGTTTTCCCTCAAGAAACAGTAAAATCCCTGGACAATCCCTGGGCTTCTCTGAGCTACGAACTAAAAATTTGTGCAGGAAAACTCTGCTAAGATTGAACGTTCACCCACTGTCATGAACCAAGGATTAGACTATGACACATCAAGGGGCATCAATCTGGCAGGTGCAAACCCTGGAGAGCCATGGAAAATCAAGGTGAGCTCTAGCTTCAGTAGAGTACATTTTGTAGCTGAGTGGAGGTGATTAACCACACTGTTGAAAATCGAAGAAAGAGGAGCCTTCTCATGTATAGGATAGCACCATTCAACATGTCAACATTTTGTAGCTCAGGCCTACCATTCTGTGAAACAGTAGCTTGAGAAATAGAAGAGAGAAAATAGACAACAGAAACAGACCAATAGATAATGAAAATATTTGCACTAGCTGACAAGAACTTTAACAAAAATATGATTAAGAAATTGAACAAAATAAAAAATGTGGAGAACATGTGATAAGATGGCAAGTGTTATCAAAAATGAGAATTATGAAGATGAATTAAATAAAATCTAGAAATGAAAATAAATGAGATCAATAAACACTGGATAAATGTAACTGCAAATTTTTAACAATAGAATAAAAATACTCAGAAAATGGAAGTCCATAGAACACATCTAAACTGAAGCAAGCACAGAAGGAAACTAAAAGAACAAAGTATAAGAGCTAAACTGGATACGATGTCAAGTTCCAAATGTCCACAATCAAGCCCCAGAAGGAAGAGACTCAGTCAATGGAAGGAAAATTCAATTTGTTATGAATTTTCAAAAGTGATGAGAAAAAATTCTGGGAGGTAGAGGCAATTAGAATTTGCAAAATTATACTTGTAAAGGAGTTTCCTGGCAAAAAGAGCTCAAGGAATATGTCCTGGGGTCCCCTTCAGTCTTTAGCCAAGGACACACACAATGAAGTCTCAGGAGGCTGGACAGACAGGGAAGTCAAAGACACTACATTGGGCAGGTTGGACCTTGTAGGATGCTCTAACTCCAACCAGACTGACTGAAGTGACTGAGCTGGATGCTCACTGGTTTCAAAAAATATGTATATACAGACAATAGCAAAGAAATAGTGAGTATCACTAATCCTTTCCTTATTCTATAAACACTACATAACTTCAAACAAGAAGTAGAACAAAGTGTGGATGCTTAAAAATATAAAACTTGTAAGGAAAAAAGGAGAAAGTCTTGTATTAAGCACAGATTTCTTAATCACAAATGGAAATGTTTGATAACGGATTTTATCAAAATGAAAACTTTTGCTCTTTGGCAAAAAAATCAAAGCAGGAAAAAATAAAATGAAGACTAAGTGAAAACATTTTCCCTACATATAACTGATGACAGACTTGCAGACATACCATAAAAATAACTTTTCAATAGAAGAAGGAAAAACCTAACTCGAGAAAATAACTTAGCTTGATACTGGCAAACTTCAGTTTTTTCTCAAAGGACTATATTTGGATAATCAACCAGTACATTAAAAGATAGACAGCAGCAGAAGATTTGGGGGAAATGTGAATTAAAATGACAATGAGGTACAATTATCTATCCAGTGAAAAGTCTAAAAATAATTGTTTTAATGACAATAGCAATTAAGGTGAGAATTTACAACAACTGGCAACTTCATACTTCATGCAGAGCATGTGAATTTTACGACCTCCTTGAAAAATGATTTGGCAGTTAGAAAGCACTTACTGCATGACCCAGCAATCCCACTCCTGGGCACTTACCAAGAATAATGAAAACACGTGTTCAAAAAAGACTTACACATTAGTGTCCATGATAGCTTAACTCCTAACATTGCAAAAGAGGAAATTATCTCAACATTTGCAATTGGAGAGTGAGTAAAAATATTCAGTCATCAATTTTTTCTTTCCCCTCATTATTAACCCCTAAACCCCATTTCTGGCATAAATTCTCAATGTGGAGTGTAATTGTGATGTGCATATATAATGTACCAATAAATTAAAATTAAAAAAATTCAGTCATAGGGCCGGAGATTTAGCTCAGTGGTTCCGGTGCCTGCCTCGCAAGCGCAAGGTCCTGAGTTCGAACCCGGTAACCACATAGAATGCTGGGTATGGTGACTCACGCCCACCAGCAATCAATACCACATACCACAGTGCCGGGTGTGGTGGCTCACGCCTGTAATCCCAGCACTCAGGAGGCAGAGGCAGGATTGCTGAGTTCGCGGCAGCTTGCCTGGGCTACATAGTGAGCTCAGGGCCAGCCTGAACTACAAAGCGAGACCCTGTCTCAGAAAAAAAAAAAAAAAATTCAGTCATAAAATAAAACAGTCAGTTACATGTCAGCATGGATAGGTCTCAACAATATTATTCTTATCAAAAGAAATCAGATACAAGGAGTACATCCTGTGTAAACTCATTTATGCTCCTGGAACTCTATAAGAGAGATACTCTGGAGAGACTTAGCTGTGGCCTGGGGATGGGTTGGAAAGACCAGCTAAAAGGAATTAGAGACCTTTCCAAGGTGATGGACAACTCATCAGACTGTGCCCTTAAAATGAGTGTATTTAGTAGTAGTAAAATGAGTATATTTTTTGAGAAATGACTGCAGTTTGCCAATATCAAATCAGGTGACTTGATTTGAGGTGTGTGAAGTCTATATATCAACTCCTCACAGGAATATAATCATTTTATATTGCAAACATGTAGTAATAAAAATAAAAACTGGAAAATCATGTAATAGGGACTAAGAGATAGAGTGAGTAGAGAAAAGGGGAGGGGAACAGGTGAAGGAAGAATGGAAATGTGTTATGCACATTACCAATTCTCCATGAGGAATGTAATCATAAAGCATTGCAAACATGTCAATAAAAACTGACAAAATAACAGAACATAAAAACTGAATATAATATTGTGGTATCTCCTACTAGCAGAAAGGCCACAATTAAAACAACAGGTGATACTGACTATCTGAAGGAATCTGGAGTGAGCAGACCTCTTCGGAGCTGCTGGCAGGAATGTAAATTGGTGCAGTTCTTAGAATCCTACTAAACTGTGGTAGCACAGAACACAGTAATTCCTTCTCTGTTAAGAACCCAACAAAGACACGGGCATGTGTCAACAACACGCATGCGCTGTGATGTTGCAGCAGCAGCAGCAGCAGCAGCAGCAGCAGCAGCAGCAGCAGCAGCAGCAGCAGCAGCAGCAGCAGCAGCAGCAGCAGCAGCAGCAGCGTCTATTGCTTTGTGATTGGTAATTGTGTTATGTTAACTTGATCTGATAAGATCCGCTTAGCTAATTAGCAAGTTCTGTGGACAACTGACATGTAGCCAACAAACTAATGGAGAAGACTCACCATGCATGTGGGAGGCTGAACCAACAGGCTTGTACCTTGGACAGAATAAAAAGGGAAAGAAGAAGGAAATGTTTTCCCTTTTCTTTGAAGGAGGTTCACCAGGGCTTTCAGGTTCAGTCTCCAATTCTTTCATTCCTCAGTGTAGATTTTTTACCTGGTACAGACTTGCACTGGTGACTGCAGTGAGCTTCCTGGCCTTCAACTTTCGACTGCTACTGGATCCTGTAGGTCTGCAGCCTGCAAGTGGCCACTGGGATTCTTTCTGATATGGCAAGTGTTAACCGGGACACTTGCAGTTCTGGCCCTGTAAGCTTGTCTCATTATATAATCATATATACATTTTATGTTAAATTTGTTATTCAAGAGAAGCCAAACTAATCTGTGGATCAAATTAAGAGTAACAGAGATGCTATAAACAGTGGAAGGATTTCAGTACAACAACGAATACCAGTGTACCGAGGTAAATTTAACTACATGCAGTGACGTAGATAAAGCTCACAAATCTACTTCTGATAGAAACAGATCCAGATAGAGACTCCAAGGTTGTCACAGTGAGGAAATGGTTCTCTGGGTAGAAGAAGAATGTACTGACTTAACTTAGAGTAGACTTGAGGGAATTCTGCTAGAGCTGTAGAGGCTTGCTTGGTCTGACAGCCATCCTCACAGATCTGCACATTGAAAGTTCAGGAAGTAGATTTTTTTATTTGTGCAGTATTCTGAACAGTTAGACTACCAAATAATATGGTCATATAGAATGTCAAAATAGAAATATCTCTATAGAATAATGAGCAAAATATTAAGCTAGAATTGAAAGTATACAAATGGGATTAAAGATGTCTCACAATCAATCTAAGGGTGGGGCTTTGGAGGCATCCCTTGCTCCTTATGGTCTGTTCATGGATCTAAATGCCAGAGCTTTCTTTTTGGCAGAAAAATCGGTATGTTTGCTTGTACATATGCTTGTACATGCAGAAATATTTCATGACTAACACTGAAAAACTTTAATTATGGTGACTCCAGAGGAACATAACCGGCTGCTTGGGGAAAGACATATTTTATTGATCCTTTATTAGCCTGTTAAGTATTTATCAACCATTTTACTTACTCATTTAAAATAAACTACATTCAGCAAAGCAACATTGTCCTCTTCTTCCTAAATCAATAGCTCTGCTTTTAATAAGAGAATGTTACCGAAAGAATCTGCATGTAGCAAATAAATCTAAACAAACGGGGGATATGATAATGGCCTGTGTTGTGACCCACAGGCAGTAGGGACAAGGGCTCCAAAAGTGAGAGGAGATGCCCACCCTCACGTGCGTCCCCAGGTAGTGGCACCTGTTGACCTCATGGGTCAATGAGCTTTGCGGTCTTATACTCTTTTACAGAGCATGCTCTCAAACTCAGTGTATTCTATAGGAAAAACGATGACTCATTTTTTTTCCAGAGGAAAAAGACATTCAAAATCAGACATTCCAAGAAGAAAACAGGGGTTATTCATGCATATACCTTCTTTTTTGCAGACGCATGACACGCAAATTTAATGATATCCAATGTTTTTTTTTTTAGCAGAAGCATGTGCCTCTGCCAGCGTGTAAGGCAAAAATAAGTTTGGCAACTCTAATGCTGCAGCACAATTGTGCCCATCCTTATGAATTTTGCATTTGGAAGGAAAATTTATGCATGTTCATTACATTCATTATGTCTACAATGTGCAGCAGAGAGTGAAAGGAGGTAGGTAGGCACGTCTGGCTTACTGCTCATCTCCCTTATGTGTAGGTTCCTATTTACAGTGATTAAAAATATAATTAGACATGGTAAGAGAAGAAGCTGTGTTAGCTTGTTCAAGATATTTCATTTCGACAAGTTAACTTAATTCTTTGAGAATTTTATAAATGAAGAAATTGGGGCTCAGAAGTGGAGTCACTCAGGGAAACACTATATCTAATTTAGACAGCATTGCACTAATTCCCAAACCTCAGAACTTTGCATTCCTGCCTCTATTTCAAGCTAGTTTTTAAAGAATTTGGATTTTTATCTTCACATGTCACAATTACCTGGCGAAGCAGATGACCTGGTTCATTTGCTGTAATTGGACATTTTGGAGCTGTCGAGGTTGCTAAGGGCTTGATGGCTGCCTAATTACACTGGAGACCTCCGGTTTCTCTCTGAGGGACAGGCTCTAGAACATTCCAATCCAAGATGTGAGTGATGTTTATCTTTCACACTCAGCAACTTTCCTTCACGCAAGTACATCCACCACAGCAAAGTAGCAAACGACCCTCAGAGCATGGTTTTAAAATATGTGACAGCACAACTTGGCTAATTGCTAGGGGAGAAGAAGTGTTATCTGGTAAATGAGGTGGCTTCTTTGGAAAAATTATTATTACAACAATCAAAGAATAAGACATTTTAAGTTGTCCTGTAAAACAAACTGTAAAGTAGTCACTTTGTGAGACACACACACACACAGAGCTGGGACAGAAATGTTAGTTTAATTTACATATCAGAAAAGCAGCCAAGAAAGCACTGAACGGCTTGAGAACATAGTGGTGCTAAATAGTGCAATTTGAAAATTCAGATCAACTTTGTGAAGATAATATTTGTCTTCTCTCTTCTGTATGGCATAGAAGGAAAAGTCACAGAGCCTCTGGGCTGGTAGACACAGTGATGGACACAGCGTGGTCCCATGGTCTTACTTGCAAAAATGTGGGCCATATTAATAATTAGCACCTACTCAGGAAGCCACTGTCACCCTTGGGAATGGGTAGTGGGGGTGGGGGAGTGTCTAAGACCCTGTCTTGGGACTGTCATTCACTGTCTGCAGTCCTGAAGCTTCAGAAGGAAGATAGCTTAGCCAAGCAACAGCATAACTGCACCACAGTAGAGTTCAAGGAATGAGGCATGGTACACAGATACAGGTAGAGAAGGGACGAGATGTGAAGAAAGACTGTAAAATTCCTGCAGAAATTCTCAGGAGCTGGGATCATGCACCAAATGTGGTGCTAAAGTAGTACGTTGATGACAGCAAATTGAAAGGAACCTCTGATACTCATAAATGCTACTTAGAACACCCTTGTATCACAGGCATTGCTAGGAGCCTTAGGACAGAGCAGAAATCTGTGACCTTTATTAGTTAGGAAACCTGGCCACAATCAGGATCCCCGGCAAAGACAGAGCCATGACCCAAAGCCAACTCTGCTTACTTTCTGGTATCTTAGGTCTTTTAAAAATTGAATTCTTTATGGGTACACTTTATATACACCTCACAATCACATTCAACATTGGAAAACCTGTATGAGTATATGACACGAATTTATTCTCATTTTTACTCATATCCCTACCCACCCTACTCCCCCCTATATACATATGATTTCTTTTTTTAATCATATTTATTCTTTCCCCTATTGCTTTTCCCTACCCCTTTCCCTTTGAATATTTCCTATTTCACAAAATCTATCATACACTCTAGAACTCATTTACATCTACAGACTCTCATACTAGAGAAAAGATATGCTGTTTACATATCTGTGACCTATTTATTTCAATGCTCAAAAATCAATAGCTTTTGTATACATAAACAGATTCACAGAGAAAAATTGGGGAATCAATCCCTTTCACAATAGCATCCAATAAAATAAAATATCTAGGAATCAATCCAACAAAGGAGATGAAAGACCTCTACTCTGAAAACTATAGGACTCTGAAAAAGGAGATAGAAGAAATTATCAGAAAATGGAAAGACATCCCTTGTTCCTGGGTAGGAAGAACCAACATCATCAAAATGGCTATACTCCCATAACTACTACACAGATTCAGTGCAATTCTGATTGAAATCCCAACACCATACTTCACAGATCTGGAGAAAATAATCCAAATATTCATCTGGAACCACAAGAGACCTAACATAGCAAAAGCAATTCTAAGCAACAAGGACGTGGTGGGGGAGTATTATGATCCCCAACTTGAAATTGTGCTTTTTTCTTTTTTAATACCCTGTGCTTATAGCAGAATGTTTCAGTATCAGAGAAAGAAACACTATTTTTTTATTTTTTATTTTTTTTGCTTTTTGAGACAGGGTCTCGCTTTGTAGTTCAGGCTGGCCCTGAGCTCACTATGGTGCCCAGGCAAGCCGCCGCGAACTCAGCAATCCTCCTGTCTCTGCCTCCCGAGTGCTGGGATTACAGGCGTGAGCCACCACGTCTGGCACTGTGGTATGCGGTGTTGATTGTTGGTGGGCGTGAGTCTCCACGCCCAGCATTATATGTGGTTACCGGGGATCAAACTGAGGACCTTGCGCTTGCGAGGCAGGCGCCAGAACCACTGAGCTAACCCTCCGGCCCAAGAAACACTCTTTTAATAATTTAGGTGCTTGGAGGCAGGAGGGACAGGAGTGTGAAGGGCTGGTGAGCAGAACACATGGTGTATTTGTGTGTAGAATTTGGGGGCATTATTTTCTCTTTCACTTAAGTTCCCAGGACCCAGGCACTCACATTCTCTCATGCCTCACATGTGTCAAGCCACACTGCATCCATGTTCGGCTCACACTGAGATCCATGCGCATCCCTAAGAAGTCCTGGGCTAGAGAGGGGAGCTGATCCACAGCAAGCAGATGAGCCATGATGGGGCCTTTGCAGGTCAAGGAAACTTCCTGTTGTCCCAAGGAGGACGAAGAGGACTGGCCACCTCTGTTTGAGACACGCAGACAGGCATCTCCTGAGAAGTATATCTGACCTGGACCTCAAAGCAGGAGCTGATAGGTGAACAATGGCGAGAAGGCACAAGGCTTGCAAAAGGGAGGAGCTGGAGGAGAGTCGGGGAGTGAAGGGGTACTTGTGCGTTAGCAGAAGCCTCCGGGGAGGCATTAGACACTGACAAATATAAAGTTACAGGCCGGGCACCAGTTTTACAGAAAGGACGCAAGTCTAGAAGTCATAGGCACAAAATATTATGGAGAGGGGAGAGGAGAATCCCAAAGAGCAGAGATCTGAGCAATTGCTGGTTTTCCCTGTCCTGGATCCACTGCAAGCAACATAAAGAGAGGAAGTGAAATGTTGGAAGATAGAACGTCTGGTCATCAGGACTAGAACTGGGCATGAAGACACCCAAGGAGTGGGGAGTGCTGCAGTAGACAGTAGACATCTGAGAAGCTGGGGCCTCCGGATCTCTGTAGAAATTCAGAGAGGACAGCATGTTGGGGTCCGGGAGAAGACGGTGACATTTGGGCCTATTTCTTGGGAATACCCGTCCTCGCAGCTAGAACCTATCAGAGTCCAGAGCTGGTTGACAGGGGGGCAGGGCAGGGTAATTGTGGTGGAGGTCACTCAGAGAAGAGGTGGCACAGGTTAGATGAATCTGAAAAGCACCCAGAGGCCAACCCCCGGCTGAGGAGGAAAACTCTGTGATGAGGTCATATAAAGTGTCTGGAGGTTGCTTAGAAAGAAGAAGGCCGTAGAATCATTGGCCCCATGGGAGAAGAGGATCAAGTTGGGGTCAGCAAATGTGGAGGGAGAAGAATGGCCAGAGAAAAGCCTGTGACAGGTCATCATGCTGGGGATAGAGCCCAAGCTGGGCTCCCTGCCAGGGGAGGCTGAGACTTGTCACCGCCAAGCTGTACAACGTCCCCCTACACATACCTTCCTGGCCAGAATCAAAATATCTGATGTTTGAAACAAATATTTTGAGTGAATGAATACATGAGTGAAACTCCTTTCTTTGAAAAACCAAGACATACATACAGAAACTGTCAAAATCCTTACCATGTGCCCAGTACAAATTTGCACCAATTATATCCTAAGTTTTAAGGAGACTCAGTTGGTTCATGTGGCAAAAATTAATTCAGAGCAAATATTACCATTAAAACTCTCAAAGCCATTGCCTAGGGCTTTAACTACTAGGAAATTAGCAGTGCCAAGGATCTGTGAATGAGGATGCTCAGCCAGTAAGCATGAAAGGTCCAGTTGTCTTCTGGTCTACATTCCTGTGGTGTCACAGCCTCATTTCCCTGCAGGACCCCAGGGAAACCATCTGCTTCCAAGTACAATTCAACCTTCCCTACCCAACAAAAATTAGGACTCTTCGAATAGAAAAGATCCTCCTCCCAAGACGAAGCTGAACAACAACCATGGTCTTGCACGCAAGGTTGCAGCTTCCTGTTGAATTTCCTCTTTCTTGGTCTTCAAGGTTGTCTTGGTGGAGAGTAGAGAGAGGGAGGTGGAGTTTGGGGGTGGAGGGCACAAGCTCCTCAGTTATTCTGGTGAGTATTCGAGGCAAGATCATGGGAAAACATATCTTTCAAATCTCTTTTCTTTGAAGTTGAATCAAGTGATTGTGAGCTATACCTTGTACAAATATTATTAGAGAAAAACTGAACAAAAGAAATCAGAATATTTTCTACTGAAATTAGCAATCTTTCCTCTCAAATTTAGGTGGGACTTAGTTTTTGAAAGATGCACCTTCACTCCCAGAGGTGGAATGTTGGCTGTTCTCATCAGGCACGATGGGGCTACCTGAGATCATCTCACACCAACATGATCCAGAGGGTTCTTAGGGTGGCTGATGGAGCCCTTAGGAAGTGCTGGGTCCCTCAGCCTCATTTCCACCAGAAGATTCTCTGGACCACCTCAAGTCAAGGGTCTGCCCCATGGTCTTGCATCTTTGCCTCTCCTGATGGGAGAGCCACCTGGCATTAACAGCCATGACTGCCACCCAACAATACTCAAGTTTTCTCTTTCTCATCAGATCGAAGGACCATTTTTTCTCAGAAGCACCGGGTCAGAAAAAGCCAGCCATCATGTTGAATCCAGTAGTTTTGGGGTAGAACTGGTGTGCATCTCTACTAGGCCCAATGTGTCATCACCAACAAAGGGTCTTCTACCAGCCCAAGGACATCATGTCAAAATGGTGAAGCTTCCATGAGATCCACCTCTGTCCCAGAGCTCTGCCTCTGTTTGGAATCTGCCTGTGTCCCTGGCTGTGGAGGCACAAAAGATAAAGTTGTTGAGGACAAGTCTCTGACTCATGGTGGACTCTGCACAAGCATGGAATTCAATTTTCTCCTTTTGAAGTCTTGGTTTCTGGGGGTTCTTGTTATGGTGCCAAAACCCTACATGCACTGACTGATTGGCATGCTGGGCCATGTCTACCTCCCTACTCCCAGTCCTGTCCACCATGCTGAGCTCCTACCTGCTGGGTCCCTGCTGTTGGCTTAACACAGCTTCCATCAGGACCCATCCTACTTGAACACAGTGACACTAGTTTCTTTCTCTCTCTCCTCTCTCTCTCTCTCTCTCTCTCTCTCTCTCTCTCTCGCCTGAGATCCACAAGGGCAGTTGCAGCATCCATTTTTATTATTACAAGTATGTGTCCAGGCATATTGGTGGAACACGTGAATGAATGTAAGTTTTAAAAAAAGAAGAAAAATTGTGCTATGCAAATGGCTACTAGCTAATTTATTGTTGATGTAAATTAATGTACTTAATGTTAAGTTGATTTTAAATGGGGCACATATATTATACTGTTACTGGAACTTAATTTGAACTAGACACTTCTACGAAGGTTGACTTTGGTTCAAGCTTTTAATGTTTCACATCACTCATGTACAATTTTATTTGACACTCTCTTCCCACTGCTGTAAGAGATTGGGAATCAGCTGGACTTTCATGCATAAGTCTCTACATTTGCCTCAAAGTGTAGTGACTGTCTTGCTAAGATTATCCTGTGGGTGGCATGGCTGGTGATGCTAATCCAGGTCCTCAGAGAGCTGGGAGTGTGGGGGTCATAGGGTGGGAAGAGATCGCTCCCTGCTGAACAAGTTCCAAACAAAAGGATGCCTCATCACATTCCAGTATATGAGAGACTTACTCTAGTTTTGTTAAATACTCTGTTGACCATATCTCCATCTTTTCATTCATTTCTCAGCCGTTAATAGGAAGCTTGTTATGTCCTTATATTTAAGGTGCCCTGGCAGACAAGTCACAGCCAGTCTTCATAGAATTTTGAATCTCTTCTCCTGAAAGTGCTTAGATTTCTCCTCCAGAAAACAAATACACACACTTATGTGCACATGCACACTCATGGATGTGTTAGCATTCAAAACACACAAAACAGATATGTAGGCGTACATACATGCCTACTCACACCCCCACACACACCTGTGCACCCAGATACACACATGCACAGATATGCAACATCTATGTACAGGAGACACATACGCAGATGTCCATACCCACATATGTACACATCGTCATACATGCCTTCACTTTCAAGCATGTAGAGCACTGGAAGCACCAGACAGACAGACATGCTGGTGGCGGTTCCTGCTGAAAGTTTCTATGAGTCTTCAAAGAGCCACAGATGACTCTGGACTGTTTTGAAGCAGCTACAGTAGCACTTTTGCTATTGCAGTATGTTGACAAGTTTCCTGAGCTCTGATACTGCAATCATTACTTAGCGAAGGGACATTATCTGCTTTGAAGAATCTCACCAAGTGCTTTTTCTTCTCAATTTCAGAGAAAATCTACTCAGACGCAGAGCATGCAAAGAGATAATCAATTGCCTTTGAGAAGTAAAAGTGCTGAGACAGCAGGCACAGCCCCCAAGGCTTCGGAACAGGAAGTCCCTGTGCTCCGACCAAGAAAACCCCGCTGTGCTCAGCTGGACAGGAGGCTTCGTCACACCCCGTGGGCTCCCAGCGGGAACCTAGTCACGTGACACAGACGAGCTACTTCAGAAATTAAGGGAGGCGCTCCTCACTGTATCTGTTTGTAATCGACCAAGGGAAGCAGACTCCAGCCGTTCTGCTGCATTAAATCATGATTTCCTTGACGGAGAATACAAATGAAAAGAATCCTCAAACTTGAGGCCCCCTCGTGGTGAAGATGCAGATTTACCAGCCGTTTCGCTTCACACGGAGAAGAGCCTGCCCCCACCGGCAGCCTTCTCTTCGGACACAGTTTGCAACACTTTGGTTCCAGATGCCTAGGAGGGCACGAGGCTGGCTAATGAGGCTCTGTTGTAAAGGGCGCCATCCTTTATTTTCCTCTTGCGGTCGCAGATGACTGATGACGAGTGAAGGAAGTCAAGCTAACAAGGGGCGTTGCAAGAGCCAGCCACCTTCCCCTGTGCACCTGCCTTGTTCTGTCTTTCTCGGTGACATCCGTGGCAGCGGAACATTTTATATTGTAGAATCGAAGTGACAGAGTTAGAAAACCTGCAGTCAGGAGAGCTGAATACTGAACCTCAGCTATGGGAGGAGAAAGCCCAGTCCTCTGTTCCTTTTGGGGAACAAACAAATTATCTCTCACAGCTCAGGCATGTTTGCCTGTGAGATGCAGAGTTAGGAAATCAGCAAAATATTTCTTATTAATGTGGAAGGTGAAAATAGTTTGCTGACTAGACCTATTTCTTCCCACTGAAAATCTGCAATGGTTGATTTTTAAAGCTACTGTAGAAAATACCAAACGTTCCTTTCATTTTTGTTGTTGAAGTACAGTTTCCTGTGAGCACATTTTGGTAGCTACCCTCCTATATCTTTATGCAATAACTAACAAGTGTGTCAGATTCTTGTGCCAAGATATGCCCTCGTATTTTTTTCAACTAAATCATTTGCAAGCAGCCTGAACCTGTTTGGGGAGCTGGGGGATAAAAATCACAGTCTATTCTTCCAAAATGATGGGAGACATTGTGAATGGTTGAGTGGGTTTCAGATGACTGGCACAAAATTCATAAAGAAAATGGCTTCTGTGTACTCTACATAGCTGCACAGTAAAAGATCCTAGATCACCTGAACCTGTGGTAGTCACCTGGAAGGTCAAAGTGGAAGAATCTGATTATTCTTAAGAGGTGTCAGGGTTCCACATTGCACCTTGTGATTTCAATGAGCTGCTTATGTGTTTCTGGGTAATTCTGGGGCATCCCCTTATCAAGATGTGGGCAGCTGTGGTTTCTCTAGAAGCAAGTATGTGACAGCAGCATGACAGTGCTGTCACCTTTGATAATCATTATTTGTTCAGAGTCTAACATCAAGCTAATAGCAAGGGCAGCTGCTACATCATCAAGGGCCGCATGGTTCTGGGTAGAGGCACCGCATTCCTCAAGTGCAGGAAGCTGGGTGAGTCTCGGTAACAAGTGAGGCTTCAGGCAGCTCTTTTTGGAACATGGAAATGAAAAGCCACATGAGAGCATTTCCTCCAATGGGTGACATTAGCCTTATGCTTCAACTGAACTTAAATGTTCAGTACAGAAGTGTCTGCACTGAAGGAGAGTAAGCCCCACTATACGCTCCAACTCATTTTTAAAATGTGTCATTTAATGCTAGCAGGATGGTGGTGGCAATTTGCTGATTTTTAGAATCTGGTTGATGAGTCTTCTTGGGCCCCTTCATCCCCTACTCCTCCTCTTAACCTTTATCAAATACCCACTCATGAGAATATTGGAATTAGCAGGAGGGAGACAGCAGTTCAGAAACATACTCAAATTTGAAGGCTCGGATCACAGCTAATATTCTACTTTGAACTAATTGTATGGGGGTCGGAGCACAGAAAAGTAACTCATCCATGGTCCCAAACCAACCTTAAAAGAATCCACATAACACGGAAGAATAGGGTCCTGGCAATGTGGAGGCTGGAATTCAGGGTGGAAAGAAAGTTGACATGTTGCAGAGAACCTACTTTGCCACCCCAGCCCCATTCCTGTAGAGATTTCTGGGACGGATGCCTAAAAAAGTGCATCAGGTCGATGGAACATCTCAGAGGAGAAGGTTTCTCTTGCTAGCAGCCCTCAGCTCTATGCTGAGACACAGCCAGGCGAAGGGCTCTTGCCTGACACTGCACTGTGAGCTCTTGTGGTCTGAGGTAAACCAAAACGGAAGGCGGACTTTTATCCCACTGCATGGCAAAGGGGAGAAGAGGAGCTCTCGGCTCATGCTGGAAAAAAGCCTCAATAAATGAGAAATTCACTGCATTTGGCACCACTTCAAAGCACTTTCAGCTTCTCTTTAATAAGGTGACATTGGAAATGACCCCAAATTTCGTTTCAAACTCAGAAAAAGCAAAAAAAAAAAAAAAAATCTCTTCAGATATTCTCGGCCATAGAAATAAGTCCAAATGTTAGGTGAAGGAATCTGAAATTATAAAGCAAGTGCTCTTTGGGTCGCCCTGTGACTTTAAGGCCCTAAATGATGTAGTGAACATGATCATTATTTTCTGCCAAGCGCAGGAGAGAAAGGCAGAGAAGAGAATCTCAAGTGCTGCAGGTTCCTTTGATTTTTGTATCATTAAATGATGAGATGGCAAGTGAAAGCTACCCAGTCAAAATTTTAGGAACACTGCAAAATTGGGTTACGATGAAAGGAAATTTCATCCTGCGGTTAGGGATCTGAACCGAAGTCCCTTCATTAAGTGAAGTACATGGAACACCAAGGCTAGCCTTGCTTCTGTCCATGGTACTGGAAATGTGTGGAAGTGCGTCAGAGAGGCAAAATCACCTCCGCCTTCCAAAGCAAGGAAGAATCCAGCTGAGTATCACTGGAACCTCCCTCAGGTTGCAGAAGCATGTGCTAATCTGTAGATATATGGTCAGTAATAAGCCCTTCATGTTTTTTAAAACAGAAGACAATAGAAATATCTGCCTTAATAGTTTACAGTTTACATTCTAGTGCACAGGCACAGTCAATAAACAGAAAGTCAATGAAAGCTGTGCTGGGTCAAATGAAAACTGCTATGGGGGACAGTAGGTACCTGAGAAGGAAGCACGATCTATGTGAATGCGACACACCTATTCTGGGCAGTGGGTGTAGCAAGGGCTCGGAACCCCGTGAGCCTGTGCCTGGCAAACTAGAGGGACAGCAAGGTGGCTTGATGACTGGGATTGAGCTCCTTTCCAAAACAGAATTGGGGATTCGAGAGAGAGAGAATGGCCAGTTGGGCAGAATCTAGCAGCTGACCTGAACGCATCAGCTGTCATTCTGAGATTGACAGCAATGAAGGGCACGGGTATGAGGAAGGTGCAGACAGGCCCACTGTGTGAAGACAGAGAAGGCACGAAGGCAAGCAGAAGGGGAAATGGAGCTGCGGTGGTGGAGGAGAGCACCACAGAGCGGGAGAGAGTAACGAGGAGTGCTGGGACTCTGGTAGGTGCTGTTGAGGGTGTATGTGCTGATGACGTGGACATGATTGATGTAGGACAGAATCCTGTGGACACTCGGGCTGCGGTCTGAGCCTTGAAAGAACAGAGTTATCATTAACTAAGAGTGGCAGAGCCAGCTGGGAAATGTAGATAAGTCTTTGGCTGCACTCATGGGCTGGGTTATAGGTTTGAAGTGCAGACACTCAGCACAGATCAATGACTCCTAGGCCCATCCGGCTGAGAAGCATGGCAGGCGATAAGGGGTGAGATGGACTTGGCAGGTGGGTGGTTTTGCCAAAAAGAGGGACAGAGGAGGAGATTTTTACATTCCAAGGAGTGATCACGACCTGTGGGATGGAAGAGCTGAGAACTCAAGGAGGGGTTGGAGGCTGGGGATCAGTAGGTGACTTGTGCAGGAGGCCATGGTTAGAGGAGTTAGCTGCACAAGTAGTAGGTGGTGCTCAGGAATGAAACACTTGGCATTGTGACCCTAAACGAGCTGCAGTTCTTTGCCATGAACACAGAAGTGAGCAGGCTAGGCAGGAAAGGAAGAGAAATAATGGTCAAAATCCACATGTTGAGTGGTTCCATTTGGTGGCTATTTAAATCCTTACAGGATATTTAAATCCTCAGGGTAATTCCTGAGAAAGTTGGGTGGAGAAATAGCCAGGAAATGAGTGTTAGGGTGGGCATAAGAGACGTTAGCAATTACTGGTCCAAACTGTAAACACTGAAAACCAGCCCTAGTTGTCTGTTCACCTGTAGGGTCCTGGGAGGGGGTTAGTGCAGCGCTCCTCAGGGGATGGGTTAATGCAAAGGCCTTGCCTGCTGGTAGGTGGATGTGCAGCAGATCAGCACTGGGAGTGAAGCTAGGGCCATTGCTGGCGGAGAGCCTGCTCTCTATCCTGATTATTCACTCCCATGCCTGCTGTACCACATGGATGGTAAAGGGTGGGGGGG
>PVIC010023871.1:0-26457 GCA_004025085.1 Thryonomys swinderianus
CAGGGATCGAACTCCAGCCCTTTTGTTTCCAAGGTAGGCATGGTACCACTTGAGCTAAATCCCTGGACCTTGGAGGATTGTCTGTTGATTTCCACTGAGCAATATGTAGACATTGAGGATATCGTAGTTCTGGCTGCACTGGCGACCTGGAAGACTATCCACAGCCAGTCTACTTTTGGATGTGAACTTGTGGTGTTGTGCAGATGGGGTTCATAAAGAGAAACATGTTAAGGATGGACAGGTAGAGTTTTCCAATAAATTCTAAAATTTTAGAAGTAATTTGCATTCATTACCACAATTCCCAGCGAAGTGCTTTTAATCTTGCACTCAAATTTTAAAAATTTAAGATAACAGATTTATAAAATTCTTGTTCTCTGTTTGCTATTCTATTGAAGCTTATTTTAAATTTACAGATAGAAGCTTCTCTGAGGACTATCCATCTATTTATCTGAAATTTCTCTGTATCCGGTGGGGCTTTGAGCCTTCATTGTGAGCCAGAGTGTGCAAACTAGATTCCTCTCAGAGAAGGGCTTGCCATCCTAACTGTGAGGTTATCACAGCTAACCTTCAGATGCCAGCTCCTGCAAGGTTCAACTTTTCAATTTTGGGCATATTTCCTGTTGAATGCACTTACACTCAGTACTATTCCTTAAAGCCTTCTGACTCATTTCCCTTGAGACTTCATATGTTTGTTTGAAATTCATTGCCAGCATTTCAGTACTGGCACGCTGCCTCCTACTAGCTGCTACTTAAGCACACTTATTATGTGCTAGAAGCTGTTCAAAGTGTCTCCCCTATGTCAGTCAGTTTAATCTCCTTAACTGCAGTTCCGGGTTGTATTATCACTGTGACCTGTGGCTATGTGGAGGAGGGAGGGAAGGAGCTGTATACATATGAGGAAGCTTGCTCCAGGTCACAGGTCACAGGTCACAGGTCACGTAGTGAGGATGCAAAACAAATTCAGAAAGTCTGATTCTAAGCAGATATTCTTAACCATTTCATAGTCTGCCTCTCCATACAGGGAATGGAATTCCATTCTCACAAGAGATGTTGTTTTTCCAAGGCAGATGGTAAGGGTTGTATCCTATTTTGTTTTATCTATAATTTTGATTTACTTCATTAAAATGAAAAAATAAGAACTAATTAAATCAGACACAGATGTAAAGCTGTTTAATGACTGGGTTACTCAGAAAGTCTATTATATTTAAAAGAGATAAGTTCTAGGGAAAAGTATTTACAATTAGACTTTTACTTGTAAATAGATGCATTGTTGCCATTTGTTTGTGTTTTAAAGAACTAGAAGTATAAAAATTTCATTAATCTATGACTGGCTTTACAAAAAAATCAACATAGGTGGAATCAGTCTTTTCAAAATAAACAAAAAGAAGACAATAAATAGTTTTAAATACTTTTTACTTTAAAATTCTAGATTAAAATCCTGAGATGGCTTTTTTTTTATTTTTAAAAAGTTTCAGTATTTTTTTTCATGGTTAAGAGGATGACTAAACTTTGAAGATTTATTTTCATCTGAATTTCCTATTTCAATATTTTTAAGGGAATGTTTGCAGTGCAAGGCACTGATGGCTCTGTCCCTATGTGTCCTTTTTAAATATAGTTTCCAATAACAGATGGTTAAATTCAGACAACACAGGGCTTAGTTCATTTGTCATTACTCATAGCTTAAAATTTAGAAAAGCTGAATTCAGAAGAGGAAAGAAGATAATTAGTGTGTAGTAAGTTTTATTTCACATTTACTCCTACGTGTGTGTAGAAGTAGCCATGTCTTTACATTGTGGGACACATGCTACATCCATTCCTACACACATAATATTTTAGATCTGATCATTGGTCTGCCTGAGACTCTTGCATACTTAACAAACTGCTTTACCCTCAGAAAAATGTAATAAAATTTGAATTTTAAAAATTAAAATGAAGCAAGGGGTGAAATATTTAAATTATATTCTATTTCTCAACTATCTTTTTTTTCCCTAAAACTACTGTGTAAAGGTATTTTCTTAGCTGTTCAAGATATTGAAAAGGAAAAGTAAGTGAAGTTACTTCCCTTCAATATTATTATGATTCACAACATGTAGTAAGATATGCTTCTATGGAACACTTTTCAAAGTGGATAGAAAAGAGAAGACAATCTCAACATTTAGTGACCTCTGTAAATTCTCACTCTTCTGAGTCCTTTCTCAGATTAAGAAAAAGAGGTGACGCAGTCCTTCTTGACTCAGTGCTCTTCAATGGTGGAAACAGAAGAGAGCAAAACAAAAACATAAGAATAAAGCTTATGATATTGCCAGTATTTTTAAAAAATAGGTTTTTTTTAAAATTTGGTAGAGTGTTGCCCTTTGGATTATTGTAAAATTATTGGGCTGCTTTTATACTTGTTTTAAAAAATATTACAATCTCCAAAAAGAAGTATATGTTTTTCCTTGCCAGTTTTTGTTATATTTTCATCTAGCATACATATCTTTGTAAAACTGATGATAAGTTTGAGACATAATACTGATCTTCACTGACAGAAACACTCAAAATCTTGCTCAAGTCATTCTCATCCATTTTAAACCTTGTGGAGTCTTTTCCTGTCTCTCCTGCTTTTAAGAATGTCATTAAAGTTACAAAAAATAGACATCAAGAAAAGCACAAAGTTACAATTGAGCTTTAAGAAAAGAAACAGAAGCACGAATAGGTCAGGAATACTGAGGAACCCCCCCCCCAGGACATAAAGCTAGCATTTTGCATTGATAGATAATCATTAAAGAAACTGTCAATGAAAACAAACACTATGAATCGTTTATCTCAAGTGGGTCCCAGGAAGTTCCAGTGTAAGATTAATAAATATAAAATGATGGGCCAGAGATCTAGCTCAGTGGTTCCAGCACCTGCCTAGCAAGCACAAGGTCCCTGGTTCTATCCATGGTGATCCCATACAATACCAGGCCTGGTAACCATGTCCACCAGCAATCTATACCACAGTGCTGGGTGTGGTCGCTCACCCCTGTCATCCCAGCACTCGGGAGGCAGACACAGGAGGATCGCTGAGTTCGAGGCTTGCCTGGGCTACATAGTGAGCTCAGAGCCAGCCTGGACTACAAAGTGAGACCCTGTCTCAATACATACATACATACATACATACATACATACATACATACATACATACATAATGAGAAACTGAGCCATGCATGATAAGATTAAGAATTTCCTACTATGCAGCATTTAATAAGAATCTCTTGGTGACCTTCTCTCTGTAGGCACTTGGATTTAGTTTTGGAATGTATTAAATTTGAAGTGCCAGAATATCTAGTAGGATGCGAGATACTCTCTTCAAATATTGTTCTTCCTGGTTTTCACATCTTGTTATTTGCCTTTGTCATTTCCCACGTTGAGTTGTTGTTGTTTGTCGTGGGCTGTATCTTATCGGCCATCACTTCATGCTTCCAAACACAGTAGCTTTGATCCTTGCCCATGTCTACCTTTACCACTGGACTGAACCCTCACAGTGGCCTTCAGAGAAACTTTTTAAAATCTACATCAGATCCTTTCTTTTCTCCGCGACTCAGTCAGTGACCCATCACACCTACCAGAATGTTCCGAGTCACCCAGGAGAGATAGAATAGGATAAGGTCAATGAAAGAAAAGAAATTCAGAAAAACAAATGCCGATTACTTAAAAGGACTACATGCCTAGAGGTTTTTCTTTTTAAAAGGTTACATTTACAATTGTTTTGCTTTGGGTCCATTCACACTATTTACTATTACTGCTATACACAGAGAGAAGTTAATACATAATAACATGATGGTCAAGAATTTGGGGCTTCACAGTATTACTTAAAGTTATAAGGGAAGCTATTAGAATGATTACATGAAATAATATAAAAAAAGAAAATGATAAAGTAGCTGGGGTGTTAAAATATAGCATATGAGTATTGTCTGATCGTGAGAGATATTGAAAGTCACCATCTAGATTGATAAATATGGAAAAAGTACAATTACATGATCTACACCTTTAATCGCAGTGCCTGAAGATGAAAGAATCATATACCTTTTTTCCTAGAATGGGCTCAGGGAAAGGATAAAATATACTAATATTCTTCTGTGTGGTTATTCTTTTTCCTATCATATATAAAGATTATTTCCCTACGGTAAGAGCTGTTCTAGAATCCCTTGAGAGAAACATGAGTTTGTTTATTGTCGTATGTTTGCAGATGCAACGAGTCTTGGGGACTAGAGCGGCTACACTGTGGGGGGTCGCGGCGACCGCGGGTGGAAAGCTCTCTCCGGGCGGCTCTGACTCGAGGCGGGCGCTGGGCACGCGCGCCGGGCCTCGCCAGTCCCTGTGCCCACTTGGGTCCCGAGGAGGGCTCAGCCTGGGGGAGGGGACTCTGGTTAGCTGGGCGCAGCCCTGAGGGGACCGCTGTAACCGCTGTCGACGAGCACTTGGGCAGCTGGCAGAACGAATTTCTGGATCCTACCGGGGCACCTGAGTGAGGGGCTTCCCTGGCGGTTCTGTGGCACCCCTCGCTCTGCTGGCTGCCTCGGTTGTCCGGGAGGAAGAGCCCACGTCCAAAGAGCTCTCGGAGCAAGGCCTAGAGCTTGTGGAAGAACAATACGCAGGCTTACGTGGTAAGCAAGTCATGCACGGGAGAAGTACATAATTTTTATACTTAAAAATCCTAACGAGTTAATTCTAGCTGTGAAGAGCGATCATTTGATTCTTTCCCACCACGAATTTGACTATACAAATCTGCAAATTTTAAATATATAAATTAAGTGTTCTTACTGGTCAGCCAGTTCTTATGCTACTGATAAAATATTGACGAGGTGTTATACTCAGATCTTAGTTTCAACTGGTAGATACATCTGCAGTGATAAATCTTATGAAGCAATGAACTTAGTACCAGTATTAGTTACTGTTCTATCATTGGAACAAAACATCAGACACAGTTTATTTTAATTTATGGTTTTCCAGGGGTTCAGTTAAAACAGAAACGGCATCATTGGAAGGGCCTATCAGAGGAGAGCTGATCATGCCCTGGAAGCCAAGAAGCGAGGACGGCACGGAAGGGTCAGGGACACGTGTCCCCCTCCCAAGTCTCCCCGTGACCCGCCTCCCACAAGCCGCCACGCCCTAATAGCACATTCAGCTGTTAAACTGTCAGTGGTTTAACCCACTGATGAGTACACCACCCCCGTGATCCAGTCACCCCCTGAAAGCCGCTGCTCGCACCACAGGACTTTTGGGGGACATTTTACTTCTAAAGTATAATAGTACATGTGCTTCGTTATAAGAAAAAAAACTTTTCCCACCAAAATTACCTCTCAGAAAAGTTACAATTCAATTATATTTGAGACGTTTTAAAATCTCTTATATGACAGTCTGTCTTTTCAATTATCCTGTTGGAATTAAGAGATAATATTTGGAGATGACAATTTAAAATAATTTCAATCAATGTCATTTATATTTTGTCATCAACATCATCTGATGCACTCAATGAAAAGATTTCACAGAAGTTTGTCTGTGTGTTTATTTATTCCTATGCCACAAGAGTTTATAAATGTCTATAAATTTTTAAATACCCATTTAAAAAGAGATGAAATAAGTAATTACGTTATGGAAAATAAAAATAAATCCTGTTGTAGTTTTTAACTTCCCCATGCATCAGAAGCAGCCAGAGGGCTTGTTACAAAACAAATTACTTTGCCTTACCCCTAAAGTGTCTAAGTCACAGTTCTAATGTGGGACCTGAAATTTTTGAATTTTTGGCAAGTTTTCAGATGACAGTGATACTTTTGTACCAGTCTTTGACTTGTCTAGTAGATAAATGTAAATAATAACCACAACAAAATATATAATTTTAATATTTTATAAACGAATCTGTATGGCTTAGAGTAAGTTTGCAGTAATGCCTTCTCTGAGAGTTAGAAGATAAAGACTAGAGAATTCTTAGGAAACTCCAAAATTGACTCTGGTGACCACAAATATAATGAGGCCAAATATATTTTGAGAATTTCAACAAATTTTTTCATGATATTGGAGAGGGGGAACAAAGTAGAATTGTATCATATAATGCATGTAGCATTTCCAAATTATTTGTCACCCTTAAAAATGCAGTCACAGAAAATTTTGTCTATAATTGTAAGATTCAAACATCAAAGTTTGACACCAAGAGTATTGGCACCTTTCACAGAATAAATATCTGCTTTAAAGTGGGAAAAAAATCATTTTATTAGAGCATGTGGAGGGGTTTACCTTGAGTGTCAGGAGAGATTTGGACTTGCATTTTGGAAAGATGCTAGAACTATTGAGCCTTCTGGAGGGGATTTTTGTGTTTCTGGTTGGATGAAGGACAGTTGATTTGTGTTTTGTAGAATTATTAATTTGCTCTTGTCTTTATTTGAAGGTTAAATATAACTTGAGATATGTTAAAGTTATCAATTGACGAGGGCTAGACTATTACAGATACATCCACTTTATTGGCTTAAGAAATGGGTAGCTGATTAGTGGGACACACATCTGGTTGTGTCTGGGTGAGTCATGCGGGTGTGACCTGATCCCTGGGCTGTTACCACCTGGTGCTGTCTCTCCTGCTTCCCGGAGCGGCTCCGTTCTGCCCTGCCTTTCCATGAGTAGCTTTTAGCTCTGAGCTGGCCTGAACCCGCCCACTCCGAGAACTGAACTAAACCTTTCCTCTTTAAATTGCGCATATTGATCGTTATGTCCAACAAGAGGAAAACTAATATGATCCTGATTTTAATCTACATAGCCTTCGGGCGGTGCTTAAGTCATGACTGTCCCATTCTTACAAAAGGGAATAGCACCATTGTAAGAGGATTGAATGCAAGGCTTTTTTTTCCTTTCCGTCTCTTCTATTATGTGAGGACATAAGGAACGTAACAGGAAGGTAACATCGAGGAAGCAAAGAATGACCCTTATCAAACCGGAGGCTCCACAAATGTGAGAAACTCATTTTTGTTCTACTATGAATTAGTTTAAGGTATTTTGCTACAACGGTACAAGTGGACTAAAGCAGTGTGTATATGTATATATATATGGAGAGAGAGAGGGAGAGAGGGAGGGAGAGAGACACGGACCATCTTTCTGTTCATCTACCACTTGTCATCGGTCTTTTGCAAACAGTGAGTGAAAATGGAAGCTGTCATCTAGATCTCAGCATTTGCTTTGGAACCTTCGGGCAGCATATTTCTGTTCACTTAAGCACTAAGCCTCATCCTGCCCTTTCTTGATAACCAGAACTTGACTTTATCTGCACCTGTCACTCAGGCCAGCGCACAGATTTGCTCATTATTCTTGTCTTCCATTTCCTTTAAAAGGCTTAGCTATGATTATAGATGGCTTTCAAATACGCTTCCTTCTGGTCACTGCTGTATGTCTTTCCATGCATAAAAAATGTGTAGGTATGAAGACCCTATGGCAACAGAAAGGTCTTGCATAAAATACTAAGAGTGCAATCTGGTATTAATTCACCAGTGTAAGGTAACAGAGTAAAGCTAAACTTTAAAGAAACCTCTGTGCCCTTGTGCCTCGAATTGGAGAGCAGTCTATTAAGTAATGCATGTGCAGCAATAATTTGTACAGAAAGATTATGAAAAATGTGCCCTCTGAGTGTTTTGTTCTTCTGATGAATGTAATCCAATCAAACCATTAAAATGACTTAAATACAGCTGAATGTCATTTGTTGCTTGCCATAGTATTTTAAGAAAAATAATCATTATGAACCCTTGAAAAGGTCTTAATTGCTTTATAACCTATGACAGAGCTGGATGACTGGTAATGGCCATTTGGTTTTTTTTGTGGAAATTATGAACTCTGAAGGTCAGAATGTCATGTCTGCTTGAGGGCATAAAAAGTGTTTCTTCTATTTTTTTGTTATAGTCTTATAATTATCTAGAAAAATTAAAAGAAGTTAAAACATAAAACAGCCTAATGGCTCATTTCAATCGATGTGGTCTCCTGTGCTATCTCAGTAATGATGGACCAAATAAAATATTCTTGAATCTATTATTTTCTGGGTCAAAATTGCTTTTATTGAAAAGACTCAAAACTAGACAATTTCTACTTGTAATTTTTAAAGACCTATATTTAAATTTCAGACTGTGGTGTTTCATCATTTAGAAAAAACTACAATCAAAAACATAAAAATATTATATGGGATATATAGATAGACTTTTACCACCAAATCATAAAATCAGCTCTACAATTTAGTGAGTATAAGAGTAGAATGATTTTCTTTATCACTTACTTATTCACTGACTGAATATATATTTATTGAATTTCTCTTTTGCCCAAGATGTTAGAATGTGTTTTATAGGGCATTTGTGGTAATAACTCTTTCTAATTTGGTTACTATTCATAAAACTATATTTAGCTTCTTTCTTTTTCCCAAGAAGTTTCTGCTCAGGTGGGGAGAATAAAGGCAGGTTAAGGAATTTTCTACATCTGGTCATTTTAGTGAGCAGTGAACAGCGAGCTGCTGGCAGAAGGAAGATGCCTGTCTCTAGGAACATCCACTTTAGACAGGGACAGAGGACAAAAGTGCTATTTAGCTGAGATACAGCAAGTTGACACCATAGCAGTTTTTCAAATGGAACTGGATTAAAAGAGAATAATTGGCACAGCCGGTCACATATGGCCCAGGAGCCCTGATATGTTTTATGTTCCTAAGTACACTTTTGTTTTAGGTCTCACACAATACGAGCCAATTTTGTCAAGTATATAAAGTTTTAGTAGTCGTTATATTTAGATTTTTGTTCTAATATAAAACTGGCTCCAGACTACAAATAGACCCAAACTATAGAAGACCAGGAGTGTGTGAGTCTTTGGAGTTTTGAAAGAGATCACATGTGTTCCGGGCCTGTTAGTAGAAAAAAGAATTGATGCTGTAATAACTCTTTAAACTGTGAAATTCAAGTCATCTTCTAATATAAAACTTGGTAAAAAATACACTTCTCTGACAAGATAGAAAATAAAAACAAAATCCTCAGGTTCTGGTGTTCAGTGGAGATTTCCATAATGCAGTTGAACTGTGATTTATTTGCTCATGAAAAACGGACCTCTTGATAGTGAGCACTCGTTGTTATGCATATTTCTTAATTATCTTGAGTCATATCATAGTCTGGCTAAGGACAATTATGCTTCATGTCTTTGAAGATATTGTTTCAATTATTTAAAATAGACCCCATAATAATATATAACCTGGAATGTTGTTTGGCATATTGGAAGCACTCAAATGTTTGTTTATTTAGCGAATAACAGTATTACTTCTTCCTTGGTGATAGATTGTCAGGGACTGTGTTGCCTCTTCTGAAGTCTTAAACCTTTCTTTAGCACCTTGATTTTCTTCACTTTCTTGAGAATTTTCTAAAGAGGTGTAAAGTGATACACTGTGTCATTAGTGTCCCAGACATGGACAGACTCGCTTGCTCTTTCTTTCTTTCTTTCTTTCTTTCTTTTTCTTTCTTTCTTTCTTTCTTTCTTTCTTTCTTTCTTTCTTTCTTTCTTTCTTTCTTTCTTTCTTTCTCTCTCTCTCTCTCTTTCTTTCTTTCTTTCTTTCTTTCTTTCTTTCTTTCTTTCTTTCTTTCTTTCTTTCTCTCTCTCTCTCTTTCTTCCTTCCTTCCTTTCTTTCTTTTTCTTCTTTCTTTTTCTCTCTGTCTCTCTGTCTCTGTCTCTCTCTCTCTCTCTCTGTCTCTGTCTCTCTCTCTCTCTCTCTCCTTTCTTTCCTTCTTTCTTTTGGGGGTTGATACTGGGGATCAAACTCTTAATTATGCTCTTGCAAAGCACGCACTAGAAGAGAATTTCTACATATATGCCACCCTGACCTTTATTTTATTTATCTTAGGACTCTTTTCCCTTTCTTTAAAAAAAGTGTATAAGTAATTGTTTAACTAATTAATTTCATCTTATCTATCACTGAGTTACTTTTCTCATTGCCAAAACAAAATACCTGACACTCAGAGTTAAAGGAGGAGAGGTTTATTTCAGCTCACAGTTTGTAGAAGCTTTAGTCCATAGTTGGCTGGTTTCACATCATCAGAGCATAGGGACATTGCAGAGGAGAAACATTCCATGGCATGGTAGGCAAGAAGGCAGCAAGCAGGCAAAGCAGAGAGCAGCAGCAAACCTGTCCTCCCTTTCTCCCTTTATATTCCATCGAGCCTCTAAATCTATTGATTCCTGGCAATCACTCAGGGTGGCACAATAAAAAAAAAATAGCATCAACAAAAAACTCACGCCTGTAATCCCAGCACTCAGGAGGGAGAGACGGGGATTGCTGAGTTCAAGGCTTGCCTGGGCTACATAGTGAACTCGGTGTCAGCCTGAACTACAAAGCGAGACCCTGTCTCAAAAAAAAAAAAAAAAAAAAAAAAAGGAAGGAGGAGGCTTATATATTATATTTCTTCCTCTTTTTTCTTTCCATTCTTGCATCTACTGACAGGTAGAGTGTATCAAGTGAGGGAGAGTCCACATCTCTGGAATGTGAGTTTCACAGCTGCCTACATTTTCATCAATGAGAGATTCATTTGTTTAATGAATATAATACCTCTGGGAGATTCACACCTGGAAAATATACACTTCCCAGTTTGTAAAACCAAAGCAACTGTTTCAAACTTTGCAAAACCTAGTGGTATATAATTAACTTTTAAGCTAAAAGCAGCAGCTGGGGAGGAATTCCTGAGCTCTCCTCAAAAGCTCCCACGAATCTCTTTAAATTTTAGTTCTTGCATACATATCCAATTTAACAGATAGAATCTAAGTATGTGAACTCTAAAGTTTTAGTGTATCCTTTTAAATAAAATAGATCTCCATTTAATGCCCTTAAATTATAAACTATTAAATTATTGGATGCATTGTTTAACATGCATGCCACTCTTGCTGTATTACAAATGTCTGAATCTATAGATTCTATGTAAGGCTCATAGTGCTTGTGGCCACAATGGATTGTAAACGCCTAGGATGCTTCAGTGCTGTGACGGGCGACATAGTCATTATTCCTGCCCTCTGAGCTTACATTTTAGCAGGTATATTATGCATTAAATATGTCATCATATAAGTATTGAATGACTGCTATGAAATAAACAACCATGACAGTCATGTGGACCCAGCTATTTGTTTTATCTAAACTTTTTAAAGTTAGTTGCATTGTTTACTTCAGAGTGATGGAATAGATTTATATCAAGGCATGTGCATAAACAGTTCCACCTATTACTTTCCTCTTCTGATATGTCTGTGTTCAGGGTACTTTCTCACTGCTCCTCTTCCTCCATTAAACTCTTGTTGAGAGAAACTTAAGAAAGACTGACTTTTAAAATGTGCTCTTCATCCTCTTTCAGCTCCGCTATCTCTAGATGTAAACAGTAAAATAGGGAGCTTCCTGTGTGGCCTGAGTTTTATTGCTCCCTTCTCTCGTGGATGCTGTATTGACTTGCCCTTTGACAATATTAACTCATGTGGAAAGATGTTGCAGGAAGCAGACTCATGAAATTCATTTTTGGGCACGCTGTAAGGTTGTTGTCCATTATATTTAACTTCTCCTCCAAGAGAATTTATGATGAAATTTCCTTCGAGCATCAATATAGAAGTATTTGTATTTCTCCAGCTAATTCGTTTTTATGCAAAACATGTCATTGTTACCACTTTCAGTCTTCACATTGGATGCTAGAAACCTATTGTTTATGGTCCATGTGCAGAAACTATAGACTATTTCAAAATACACATTAAATGGTTAACCTCTCTTCTTTTCTCTCATTTTCCCCTTAATTTCTCCTATCTTAAATTCACCTTATTTTACGGTTTAACATACATCGTTCCATTTTAAAATGTTTCTGTAACAAAGGCAGTCATACGAAAATCTAGAGCTAAGCAGTTGATCTAGCTGTATTTCCTATAAAATAACTGCACTAATCTTAGACATCTACTTTATATATTTAATTCAGTGGATATACCAAGTTCTTTTTTGAGTTCATTTTGTTCATCTGTGGACAATACCAGAAGCTCAGAACCTCCGCGTGCTTAGGACTGTTCCTGTGCTTCTTCAGGCTCCTGTCACCACACATCCCTGCTTACCACTAGGGGCGCTTCAGGCCGAAAGAAAGGATAGTCGTTGTGTTTTCTGATACTTCGTATACTTCCAAATTTATGGTTCTTAGACTGTTCACTTCTAGCCCAGTTTTCCATAACAAGCCTAACAAAGTAAGTCTACAGGGTTTATGTATATATATATAATATCATATAATATATAATATATGATATATGATATATATATCACATTGATCTATGTGATTATGTGATTTTTAATCCTAATTGTGTTTATTCAGTTTTTTTGTGTTAGAAAAGTTCAATAAGCTATTTTTAAAATCTCAGACTAAATACATGAATTGACCTAGTATGCTATGTAATAGATCTGATCACTCACCACAGTAATGTATGATTATGAAGATACTAATGTTTCTGTTCTTTCCTCAACTTTTCTTTTTTACTGGAAGTTTATTTGTTCTACACCCTGTTCCTTTAACGGGGGGAGTGCCCTCTTCCTGAGACGATTTAGAATTGCTTCAGTCTGAAAGTTTATTATGCCTAATGAGTTGTGCAACATTACCATTCAGGCTGGTTGTGTACGAACATAAAGAGGGCTGAAGGAACCCTGTTTTCCTGACGTTGCCATAGACTAGAATCTTCCTAGAAGGATAATCTTCAGATCTTGGCTTCACTCTTAGTCCTGGACCTTTCTGAGGAAGCCTGGGGGGCTGTGTTGGAGTTCAGCCCATACCACACATAGACCTGTCAGCAGAATACGGTGTATGGTCCCAGTCAGACTTAATTATTTATATCTATTTAACAAGTCACTGCATTGCATTTCACTTTACTGTGCCTCACAGATAGTACAGTTTTACAAATTGAAGGTTTGTAGCAACTTTAAGCCAGTCTGTTGGGGTCATTTTTCCTACATCATGTGTTAATATTGCTAACATTGTATTTGTTCTGATCTATGATCAGTGATTTTCCAAGTTGCTATAAGTATTTTGAAGCACATTGAATAGTGCCAACATATGATGGTGAAGTTAATTGATAAATGTGCATATATCCTGATGGCTTCACTGACCAACTTTTCTCCCATATAACTACTTTTTCTTGGGCCTCTTTATTCCCTGAAACACAACAGTAGTGAAATTAGGTCAATTAATAGCACTGTATGGGCCCCTAACCGTTCAAGTGAAAGGAAGAGTTGCACATCTCTCCTTGAAAATGAAAAACTAGAAATAATTAAACTCAGTGAGAAAAGTGTGCTGAGAACAGAGATAAGGAGAAAGTCAGGTCATTTGTGCCAAACAGTTAGTCAAATTATAAATGCAATGGACAGATTCTTGAAGGAAATTAAAAGTACTACTCCACTGAACACACAGACGATAAGAAAGTGAAACAGCCTTTTTTCTGTACTGAGAAAGCTTTAATAACCTGGACAGATGAACAAAGCAGCCACAACATTCCCTTAAGCCACAGCTTATTCTAAAGAAGACCCTATTCTTTGGAGTTTTATGAAGGCTAAGAGAGGTGAAGAAGCTGTGGAAGAAAAGTTTGAAGCTATCAGAGGTTGAAGGTAAAAGGGAAGAATGATCTCTGTGGCATAAAAATGCCAGGTGAAGCAGTATTTGCTGGCGTAGAAGCTACAGCAAGAGACCCGTAGGATCTACCTGACAGACGTGGCTGCGTTCAAAACAGGTTTTCAATGTAGAAAGAGAACCGGAACTGAATTCCAGAAATCTCATGGTAAAATTTCATGATGATCAATAGCTCCTAATGGATGAGGAAAAAATAGTAATTTCTTCAGCCAGAGCTGATTCCTGGTAAACATGACGTGAACACTATCGAAATGACAAGATTTAGAATGATACATAAAGTTAGTTGTCAAAGTAGTGCTAAGTTTGAGGGATTAACTATGATGCTGAAGGAGGTTCTAGTTTGTGTCCCATATTACAGAGAAATCCTTCATGCATTTAGAGATTTAATACTGTTGCTATTATAACATGACCACTATTTATAAGCACTGGGAAACAAAAAAGAATCCTATGACTTGGTCCAAAGTGATTATTTTATTGCTGTGCTCTGGAAGCAAATTTGCAAAACCTCTAAAATTTTTCCTTCTTTACTTACCGATACTGTGAATATAGGAACTCTAAATACAGTAGCTATCCACTCAGAACTCTGTTTGCGTATTGCCATTCTGGAAGCTTGCTTAAAATTTAAGAGGAAAAAGTAGCTTATTTAAAAGAAGCGAGAGTGGAAATACAGAACAATTTCAAATTATGGGGCTAGAGATATTTTCCAGCTGTCTAGTTACTGTCTCTGAAGTAGCTGAAACCAAACATCAAACACCACAAGTTAAGGGAGGAAAGGTGCGTTAGGCTTACAGTTCATAGAGCTTTCGGTTTCTGGTCAACCACTCTAGGGCACAGTGGCACAGTCAAGGGGCATCACCATGGAGAAACAGAAGGCAGAAAAAGCAAGAAAATAATCCTATAAGCTACAGTTGAAGCTTCTTTCTGGCCCTTTTATAATTTATCTAAGCTACTGGGTTTAGGGAAGATGCCAAGCCGGACAGGATAGTAATCACACAGGCTTGATCCCAGCAGTGCACATTTTAGATCCAGCCACCTCTGCAGAAGCCCCGCCTTTGACTGCATGGGGCCTTGGGGGACACCCAGACACAAGCCGTAACACCCAACTCTACTGAAATTTGGAAGATACAGAACAAGTGATCTTAGTCCTAAAAACAATTGCATAATACTTGATAGAAGCGCTAAAATTCTGAAATTTATAGACACAGTACATACGAAATAATGTTTAAATCAACACAAAATTTAACTAAAAAGAAAGTCTAACTAGAAAAATGAGAAACAACATATTGTAATGCTAATTAGACCAGCACATAATTATTACAATAGAAGTACACTAAATATAACTCACCAACTTCCCTTGGGAAAAGTAAACATGTAGTAATAACTTATCAGTACAGTCGCATATTTGTATAATTATATATTTCCTATGTTTTAAAGGAACTCTCTTGTTTATGAAAAGAGAAGAGGAAAAGAGACAAGAAAAGATTTATGTTTTCATTTATAAAAAAAGAAAAGGAAGGGAGACAGTACAGTGCTGGACACCACTGTTGCATGTGGAATGTCCTCCTTTGGCGCTGATATTTTTGGAACTGATGAAAATAATTAAACTGTGTTGTGTTCTCATTTGTCTTCTAGATTAAATTGATAGTTATGCTGGAAGCTCAGGAAAAAAAACACAATTAATGTAATCTACAGAAGACACAGAAGAGAAGCTATTCCTGAGATGAGGTTAAATAAATCGGGGCACATACAACTGAAAATAACACCTTAGCCTAGAACTTGTGTACCTTAAGAGTATGTTTAGGTTTTGTCAGCCAGGATAACTTGCATGTGACTTGGAAAAAGGGATTCATTTAATTTTAGAAAGCCTGATACCATTTGATATATATATATAAATATATATATCAAATATATATCAAAATATATATTTATATATCAAATATATGATATATATATCATATATATATCTCAAATGTGAGCACTTTTAACTGCCTTTAGCTTCCCCCCCGGATTTATTTTAATGTTCTTAAATGTTTACACTGTAAGCAATTTACTATTTACACATTCAGTAAACTATGCAAGTCTTTAATGGCCACACCCCAATTTGCCTGCAACATTCTCTTGCGCAGAATCATGAAACCTTCAAAAATTCTGAGACAGAGACTGGCGAAAGCGAAGTGTGGTATAATACTACTTAGAGTGAATTAGCCCAGCAGTGAATGAATTTTCACCAGGAAAGTTTCTGCTACTTCTCATCTATTTTACAAATCCAAAACGAGCTTTACAAATATTCTGTTTTCATTCATGATGTTTGTTAAATCAGTTGGTGGCTAGAACGCGACTGGAATACGCTGTCTATGCTGGATTTTTAACAGTTGCCTCATTTTTAAGGACGCACTTATTACCTGCTCATCAGTGTAACATCCCTCTGCTTTGCTCGTCAGCGAACTCCATGAATGCATAACCTAAGCCTGTGTTCACTCCTAATTACATTTATGAAGGTATTTATTAAATATGAACCATTGGATCGGTAAACCAATAAAAAAAAAGCCTTCCTAGCAATTGTGTAACAAGGTTGGCATCTCTTGGCAGGCACTGAACTTTCCTCCTCACCTTGTCTTTCCCACTTTGATTGCAGAAGAAGCGGGAGATGAGAGAGGCTGAGGTCCTGTCCCTTCGCTCATGGCTCGTTAGCTGCAGAAATGCGAGCTCTTCCAGCTAGTGCCAAGTAAAGAAAGAAAAGGCTGAACATGGAGGTTCATTTCAATGGAGGCTTAAATAAAACACTATTGCATGCAAAATATTACACTAAAAACAGAAAACAACTTATATCCCAAAGCAAAGAAATGAAGCAACTATATAATTTCAATAACTAGAAAAACATTGCCTATTATAGTGAGGATGTGGATTTTAAAAAATAACAACAGTTATTTTAATGTTTCCTAAGATGTGAACGCACCATAGAACTTAGCCACTTTCAAAAACACAATTACTTAAAATTTATATCTATCATTAGAAATGAAAGTAGTAACCTTGAACATTGTGAGTGTGTTTTCGGTGGTTTGAATGTACTGTAAAGGCTTCTTGATTCTGACTCTCCTGAGTTTGGAATTTGTGATCATTTGCTGAAACTGACATTTTCTTTTGTATGAACGTGAAGAAAGTTTTAACTGAATTGATAGTTTAAAGAAAATGAGGGGGCTGTTTCACCATTTTGAAAGAGACAAAATAATCTTTGAAGACTTTATAACATTTTTATATGCAAATTGATGCTATTACTTATGAAATGATTTTGTCTAATAAAGTAAGCCTAGAATAATTTGTTTTTACAAATACAGTTTTAGTTACTCTAGCATACATGTAACCATTCCAACTAATTCAAGAGGCAGTTGTGTGTACTTATAATTCATTTACCTGCCAAACAAGTATTTAAGAAGGACAGTCATGCATGGGCCCCTTGAAGAGTGCCGACCGTGCCACCAGCCTCCTTGATCAACCTCACTTTTAAAAAATCTTTTATTGCTCATCACTGTTAGTAAAAATATTCGAGAGGGCACCACTGATACATGCATGTTTATTTATAAAGTGGATGCATATGCCATTTTACTAATGTATGAAGTACATTAAGAAGTGATTAAGAGTAGCCAGGATGAGATAAAAATATAGATAAAATTTTTATTTAAATCTTCAGATGTAGTTATATTTTCTTGGCCTCCTGATACCCATGTGGGAAACTCTGCTTAGTAAATGAGATAGGAATTGACTCAGTAGAGATAAAAAATATTTCTATGTTTATAAATATAATAAATCCTATGAAGAAAGGATATGAAAGGAGCAAGAGAAAGGAAGGAAGAAAGAAAAGAGGAAGAGAGAAAGAACTAGGGAGGGAGAGAGAGGCCATGTTTTATAATGTAGTTGGAAAGATCATGCTAAGGAAATATCATTTGAGCTGAGACCTAAATTAACCAGGTCAAATAAGGCAGGAAGAACATTCCAGAGTGAAAGTACAACATGGTCAGAGTTTCTGAGTTTGGCACGTGTGAAAAATGTCAGAATATAGGATTATATTCCAAAAATAGAAGTAACATTGAACGTTCAGAGAAGGACTGTAGTTAGAAAGTTAGAGCTTTGTCTCAATTCTCTGACAAGTTGTCGACTGGCTTTAGGCAGGGCGTCGCTGTGACCTGGCTGTCGTCTTGGAAACACATGTTGGGGTGACAGGGCTGAAGTTCTGAACTTGAGAAAGTGAGTGCTTGGTTACCCTGAAATGGATAATATTAAGGAAGGAAGTTAGTAGGAAGCAATCTGGACATTTGAGATACTTTTGTTACACTCATGTCACTTAACAACTGAAGTACAAATTTCAGTGGCTGAGCAAAATAAATGTTTGGTCACCTGATTAGTGGGTGGCTTTTGTCTAGATATTCTTTCAAAGATTTCATTCTTTCCACCTAGAATCTCTCAATATGCAGATGTCAAAGTCTTTGAAAACAGCCGCTGGAAAAGGAAAATGAGTCTAGAAGATAAATAGTTGAGTCTTACTGCTCTTTTCTATTCCTTTGAAGGGAATTGGAAAATCCTCCCAAGATGCAAATTCTGCTCTTTATTCCTGAGATCAACGGCGTCGGGATCTGCAGATGAGTGGGATCGTGAGGTAATTGTCTTTCTCTGGCTGCTCATTTCACTTGGCACAACATCCTCCAAAGCGGTCAGAAGGAGAGTAGGAAAATATTCATTTCCTTCATGGATTGCCCAATATCCCTTCTTTTGGGACAGCAGATTCTACATATTGACCCTGAAAAACCATTATAAAATACTTTTATGCTGGTAAAAGAAAAGCATAAATAAACCAGAATAAAAACTTATTTTGCATATGAGCTATACACATGTGTTTATAATACACAGTAAGAAACATGAAGTTTATGTTCTTTAGAATGTCAGTTTTTGTGTGTGTGTGTGTGTGTGTGTGCAGATGAGAATTTGGTGTACCCATCTCCAAAAACTGATGAAAAAGAAAGTATTTCCTTGTTTATGGAATGAGCACAAGAGAGGATGTGGTCAAGAAACAGATCTTTCATCACGTCTAAGGTTCTCCACACAAACAAAAGAGAGCATTAATCTTGAATGTTGGTACAGTTGCAGGTCCTAGTTTGTCAAGCCCTCCGCCTTGTGACAGGTATTTGTTGTCGCTGATGACTCTTTTCTTTTCATCTTTGCCCTTTGTAGAAAACATGAAAGACCTCACCATGTCTTTTTAACAAGAGTGACTTTGCCCATTATTTTCTTTATTGCTTTGAGGTTCGAGGTATTTGCAACCAGACTTTACAGATGCAGCTAATGTTTTCTGCTTCTGTTTTTGTGCTAACATCCTCTTCTTTTACTGGTGCTGGGACACAGAATATAGTAGCTACTTCTTAGTTATGGATGAATAACTGAACAGATTCTGGAGGGTACAACTACATTTTACAGTGACCTCATAAAAGATTTTATTATATATTTCATATAAAATGAAATATTATTATATATTTCATATAAAATGATATGAGTTTTAGTTAAAATAATTATATTTAAACATAATATCAAATTTAGAGGTCCCCTTTGACCCTCCTGTTTCCTTGCTGGGCATATTCCCAAAAGAATTAAAAGCATTGGACCACAGAGATCTACGCATACCAGTGTTTATAGCAGCTGAGTGTGTAATAGCTAACTTATGGAAACAACTCAAATGCCCATCAACAGGTGACTAGATAAAGATGTGGTTTTTTAAAAAAATATAAAATGGAGTGTTATTTGGCCACAAAGAATGATGAACTAGAGACATTTATAGCTAAATGGATGTACATTCAGGCCATCCTCTTAAGTGAAATATATTGCATAAATACTGAATAATTTCTCTAGTCTGAAAAACTGAAAATGTAAGTGAGAATCATAATCTGTCATTGGTATTGTGAAATAGGAAGAATGTTCAGGGGAGACGGGGAACCGGGAAGGGGAGGTGGAGGAAAGGAAAAGAAATGGGGAGGGTGGAAGGGCTGGTAGATATATCTTGAATTGTTTGCAGTGTATATTGAGACAGAGTAATGGGGCAAATTATGTTACAAGCAGCTGTCAGTGTGAGTATTCATTTATAAGGACTTACTATTCTTTGAAATGCTTAATATATTAATAAAAATATCAAACGGAAAGGAAATGCAAAGACACTGAAAATGGAGAGCATTTTATTGGAAAATGCTAACATTTTCAAAGATTTCATTCATAACTGATCTGACAAATACAGCGAACTTGCGAGAGACACTTTCTCTCTCCCCAAGATGATGTTGCTCATGAAAACCACTATTTGGACTAACAAGGCTGGGTCTCTTCTTTCTCTTATAATATTAATAATTATTTAATAAAAAATTCAAAATTCTCTCCCTCTTTGTCTCTTTCTCTCTATCCCTCTCTGTCCCTCTCTCCCCCCTCCATCTCTCTCTCTCCCTCTCTCTCTCTCCCCATCTCTCTCTCCCTGTCTGTCTCTCTCTCCCCATCTCTCCCTCTCTCCCTCTCTCTCTCTCTCTCTCTCTCTCTCTCTCTCTCTCTCTCTGCATGCATCTTGAGTGTCCTTCTGCTTCTTTCCAGTCCGCACAGAGCCTTGCTGCGACAGGCAGTCCTTTCTCTCTGCTAGCCTGTCACTTGCTTTTCACAGTGTAACCTTATGTTCCTAGGGGTATGCCTTCATGTCCTCCCTACAAGACCCACAGAAATGAAAAGAAACTGTATTTTGCCAAAAACAGATCTATACTTACTGAATATAAAATAAGGAGAAGCCTGGTCATCCTACCAAGTCAGTGCATGGAGAAGCTAAAGCACTCCCTGCAGGAGCTCACGAGACAAAGCCAGCATGCGTGAGGACGGAAGGAGCTAGCCTGTGCCCTCATGACTTTGTGAGGTGATGGGAACAGAAGTTGATTGCATTAGTGTTTCTTCTTGTAATTTTATAAGTTACAAGTGTGAATTAGTGACACACTGGAGTGAGCTTCACATGGGGCTGAGTGCATCTGAGTCGTGCAAGGGAAGTAGCAACACCCGCCCAGTGTCCCGGCGTTCACTCTCTCCTTGACCCTGACACTTCCTCCAGCTGACAGGTCATGCCATTCTTGAGTGAGAGCTCCACGTGACTAATAGATCCTTCTCTCCCTACTTTATGACTGTCTTACTCAGTCCTCAAAAACCGTTGATCAGCATTTCATATTAATTGCTCTTTGAGTACCACCGCTTCTTAATCTTGGTGCTCAGTAATGGGGAGTTGTATGTTCTGTTTTATTACCCAGAGTTTGACAGCATGATTAGGTTCCAGTTACCCACAATAAGAAATTGATTCATAAGATATTTTTATCAATTTCTTTCCTTTTTCTGTTTCATATTCCCATTCAATTTACCTTAATGTGAAATATTTGGGTTATAGAATGTTTCTGGATAACCCAAACTAAGCCAGTAAGTAACTTTATACTGTCACCCTCCACAGTGACAGTGAAGGTTTACTTTTCTCAAAAACCAGTACTTTTTTCGCTATTGCGTTCAGAAGTGCTTCATTACACTAGGCTGGATATTGATATTGATTAACTCGAGACCTTTATGTACAAAGGTTACGGTAACACATTGTGGAAACAGAACCAAAAAAATGTCACTCAAACTTTTATTTGTGCAGGAGAGTGGTCAAGTAATATGAACGTGAACTTTTTGGAAGAAAGCATAATGCATCTTACCATATTCACATGTGTTTTTTCACTCCAGCATCTATTTTAAAAGAGGGAGAATTCTGTTCTTTGTGTTGGATCAGTTATTGGGTTTCTTTCATTGTACAGAGAAGCAGATTACATCAACCCTCTTTATATCTGCACAGTGCAGTGTTTCAAGAGCGAGGAATTTGGGCTTTGGGGGAAGGCTTGGTGTGGATGCGTCATGGCATGAACAGGAAGGAAACTGGGAAACACTGTGCCATCCAGGACCCCTGCACTGATGAACTAAACAACTACTGAAGTGTAGCTATTGACATGTAAGGAAATCTGAAAAGAAAAAAGAGCCATGTGAATGTTTTTGTGCAACCATCTACCTGTGTAGAAAACAAACTGGCAGAAAAAGTTAAAAAGGGTTTATTTGTGTAGATGAGTGAATGATTAATGTATAAACTAATTGCGGTGGTCTGTCAGCGCATTTTTCCTACCTGTATTTCTCCCCTGGCTTTATATTTTTGTTTCTAAAGCTTTGCAGTGGGGAAGATTTCATTTTCCTATGCAGTGATTTTAAGTTCTGATTTCTACTAACACACAGGCCCCACGTGTCATTCACAATGTTCTTATAGAATGACCAGGTCTATCTTAAGATCTGTGTTGAGATTGGAAGGAATTTCTATTTATTGTTTACTAGTTTCACTGATTGCAACATCATGCCAAATATCCATAGCAGAGCCTTTTATTTTTCATATGTTTTTAATTTCAATTAATACTAGATCCAAAATAGACTTTAAATAGTTTCCTATTTAGCTTTTGGATCTTCTTTCAACTGTGAGGGAGGCTTGTATTTCTGATGAGGCTACATGGCTGCCCCTGCACTAAGGGATAAAAGAAGAATGATGCTAGATTCAATTTAGAGATGCTATTAAGAGTAAAATGTGCCCAGAGATTTAGCTCAGCGGTTCCAGCACCTGCCTAACAAGCGCCAAGGCCCCTGTTTCAATCCCGGTAACCACATACAACTATACCGGGCGTGGTGACTCTCGTCCCGCAGCAATCAGTACCACACACCACAGTGCCGGGCCTGGCGGCTCACGCCTGTCATCCCAGCCCTCGGGAGGCAGAGGCAGGAGGACTGCTGAGTTCGAGGCTCGCCTGGGCTCCACAGTGAGCTCAGGGCCAGCCTGAACTACAAAGCAAGATGCTGTCTCAAAAAATTAATAATAATAATATGGTGGGGAACGTAATGAGGGGAGAGAGTAAATATGATTTGGAAAGAAAAAGAAATAGCATATATATAAGGGGGGGTTGTGGGTGGGTAGGCGTATGGGTAAAAATGAGAATTAACTTCTGTCATATACTGGTACAAATTCCCCAGTGTTGAGTGTGATTGTGAGCTGTATATAAAATGTATCAATAATGAATTCAATTTAAAAAAATAATAATAAAAATAAAGGAGTAAAATACATGGAAATCCTGAAAGAGTTTTTCCGCCTTTTTTGATCTAAGGCTAATAACTCCCACGGTTCAGGTCCCGAAGGAGGGCGGGGAGGGCGCGTCCCGGGCAGCGCGGTGCAGCCGCCACACTGGCGAGGGTTGCCGCGCCCGCCCCTGACGGAAGTGTGGGCTGCGGGCGTGTCAGAAGGTGTGAGAAGCCGAGTGAGTGTGGAAAAGAGGAAAAAGAAGGGAAAGTAACGGGAAAGCAAACTGACCGTCAGCATGGCTGGTTGCGGTTTTTAAATAAAGACGAGCTTAGGAAGGAGCTAAAAAGTGTGAAAGAGCTTGTTCGGTATCTAAGGAGCTAGGAAGGCTGCCGGCGAGGCCTTCAACACGAGAATCCCGGGAAAAACTTGCCACCCGGAGCTCAGAAGAGTTGTTCAGCCAGGGAACGCTGATTAGAAACCCAGCTGGATTGAACACCAGAGGCATGTTGGAGATCATTAAAATCCTCGCTAATAATGAGTTCGCTGTAAGCTTCAGGTTGAGTAAAAAATATGGATTCCACTTTGGAGAATGCATAAGAGAAAAAAGGAGGTGAGGAACTCTGCAATGATTTAAGTGATTTATTTTTTTTGAATAAGTCTGAACTGGAATATCAGAGAGCAAGTAAAGGTTGGAAGGGGAGTAGCAAACAGATCCTGCACTTGTGACAATAGGAAAAGTACAGAATTTCTGCGGTAGAAGTGGAGACATAACATGGTGAAAGGCAGCCGGAAGGGGGCTTGAGCAGGATGGCACTGGGGCAAGAGGCGACGAGTTGAAAGGAGGCACCGAGAGAGCCAGCTAATGCAGCTCTGCCAGCGCTCGATGCAGTAAGGACATGCCGCGGAGCACGGCAGCAGAGTCGTGGTTGTCAGAGAGATTCTTGACGGAAGAGCCGAGGCAAAATCAAGTTCGCTCAGAAGCTGGAGGACAGAAAAAAAAAATTATTTGGTAGTAGAAACTAGAAGAAGATAAAAATGCAGTGAGAAAACAAAGTGAGATCCTCTTAGAACATTAGAGAAGATCCACATCGGCAGCTTTTCCGACGGAATCTGACGGGACGGGGCCAGCCGAGCGCTGAGCCTCGTGGTCTGCGCCGCGTGGAAGGCTGCGGGGGCCGGTTCCCTCCTCCGCCCCACCGTAGGCTCCCGCGATGTGCAGCGGGACTTACGGAACCCACGCAGAACAAACCGTCGGGCGATGTGATCACGGGAGCGGCGGAGACTGGCCTAAGGGGAGAGGAGATTTGCCGGGTCCCGAATTGAAAAGGTGCGAACACGGCAGGAGTGTATCCTGTGGGGCCGGGAGAGACGATACGGCAGCGCCTCCGAATGCTGTTTGTCGGGCTATGTGAGAACTGGGAACGTGGGGTTGCAACAGGGAGAGGGTTGAGGAGAATAAATGAGATTTATTTTAAGTTCTAATTTCACACTTGAAGAGATACTTTCCATCAAAAAGTATTTTAAGTGTAACTCATTCCCAGAGCGCATTGAAAACGCCATGATTTTGATCTTTCTAAAAATTTGCAAATTTAAAAATATTCAAATTAGAGAGACAAAAACTGATAGATTTTGGAGTCAGTTTTTATTAACACATGGAATCATTCCTAATTCTTAAATACTTTTTTTATGAAACTTAAAAATTGACTTTATTGGTATGTTTTATACATACGTTACGATCACATGCAATGTTGAGAATCTGAACTTGCACATGACACATCTTGAGTCTTATTTTTCACATTTCTCTGCCCCCCTACAGCCCTCACCTCCACATACACGTAAGCTTTAGCTCCTAATCCATCCCTGGGGACTTTCCTGGGTCACGCGCTCCTTAATTATAGCCGTGTTACTTCCTCACTTTATTTCCTTTACCAGTCCAAATATAATACCCTGTATGCTTCTCCTATCTGTTAAAATTCCTTCCTGCAAATCTAGAGCTGAAGAAGAGGAAGGTCCTTGCCAGGTAAATGTGTAAGCATTACACTTTAATCCCCCTTCCATCTAGGTTCTCTGTCCTTGAAAAAATAATATTGACTTTAAAAATATGATGCCATCTAGGATAGAAATCATAGGTAGAAGTAGGAGAAAGACATTCAAGAGTGAAGTTTGATACCAGAGACAAGATTCTGGAAATCAATTCAAAAACAGCAGTTCCATCTCTGAATTCAGAAGAGATCACACACACACACACACACACACACACACACACACACATTATATGCAGAAAGGTTTAAAAAAAAGCTGCTCAGATCTGAGCTCTGAAGTGTTGTCAGCTGAATGCTTGTTCCTCTTCCCAGTACGTATGTTGAAACCCTAACTCATGATATGGTAATACGAGGAGATAGGGCCATGGGAGCTAATTAGGTTAGAAGAGTGGAGCTCTCATGAATGGAATTAATGTTTACAAGAGGAACTAAGGCTGTCTGGCTCCTCTGCAGCCACATGAGTCCACAAGTTGACCCCATGAACCCATTAGCAGGGCCTCATCAGAACTTGACCTTGTGAACACCCTGATCTTAAACTCCAGCCTCCTAAATTGTGAGAAACAAATTTCTATTGGATATAAATTACCATAGCTGATGTTGGTTTGGTCTAAGGGCCTAACGTAACTACAACAAATATTAAGAAGTCAATAGTATAATCCAGCAAAGCAGATGGAAGATAGAAGAAAAGAACAGTTAGTGCTGTGTGATGTGAAAGCTGAGGGAAAGAAATATTTCATGTGAAAAAGAGTTTTCTATAAATGCTCTGAGGAGTCAAGACAGGGAAGACCAGTGAAGTAAGCATAGATTTGACCAGGTGACAGTTCATTGATTGCCACTGAAGAAGTTATTTTGATTCAGAAGTGAAAAGATGCTTGTGTGTTTGAAGAATGAATGGACAGTAAAGAAATAAGGATCACAAGAGTACCTTTTTGAGAAAATTTTTATTATGAGGATCAGAGGTAGAATGCTAGCGCAGGATTATTTATAATAGAGGAAGAATACCTCTTTGCACAGACATTGGAGTCTCAAACATGTCAGTATAGAAGGAAGGCATGGCAGGAAGGAGGAGTCAATAATGCAGTAGTGACGGGGATGGACAGAACAAGAACTCCAGAAGGAGTGGGGAGTTGCCGGAGGATCTGGAGCAGAGGGGTAGACTGTCTTCCACTGGAACAAAGGAAAGAAAACACAAGGGTAAGAGGCAGGGGAGCGACTTGAGTGGGTGATGTGGAAGTAACATGGTTCCCGTCTTAGCAAAGAAGGAGAGATCCACATGAAGCAAAATCCAGAAGCATTTTCACGGAGACACATTTTCGTGGTTACACTGGCTGTGAGATAAATCAGCTGCTCACTGAAAAAGTAAATTGGAGCCGATTTTGAAAGCATGTAATAAAGTTTCTGTAGTTTGTTTTTTATAGAGTGTAGGTTCACTCATTGCCAACAAATCCCTTTATCATTGCCAGAAAATCTTCAAATAAAGAACTCCTCTAGGGGTTATTAAAAATAGATCCAGGGATTTGTGAGACTCCACCTTTCCTACAGGCCACAGTTATGGTGCCTCTGTGGAGAACCAAGAAGAGCCACTTGTTTGGGGAGAATTATGTTTCGTTTCAAATGATACTAATAATGAGGAGAAGGGCAT
>PVIC010023872.1:0-26504 GCA_004025085.1 Thryonomys swinderianus
CCTTGTGTGGTCACGTCTCTCTGTCCCATCCTCTGCCATCTCTGAGGACCCATGGGATGAAATCTGTAAGTCAGTATGAGCAGAAACCTCGTCTACAATACCCCTGTACAGCATCAATAGCTTCAAGTTCTGGAGGACTTGCTCTATGACTGAGCACATGCCTGCCTTGGTGAGTTCCGTGTGCTTTAAGTAATGTGTTCTCCTGGGTTTTTGGTGATGTGCTCTATAGTTATCAAGTTGGTTGATAGTGTTTTCTTCATAGCCAATATCCTAACCAGCTTTCTGTGCATGAGATCTGTTAATTACTAACAGAAGAGAACTGAAATACCATGTTACTGATTTTTTAAATTTCTCTTTATAATTCTGTCAATATTTTCATCATATATTTGCAGCTCATTGTCATACGTACATATACACATGATTCATTCATTTTCCTCTGTAATTAGCCCGTCATCATAAAATCTCTCCCTTTTCCATACTCCTGCCCTTTGTAATAAAGTCTATTTTGTGTGATTTCAAAACCATCACCCACGCCCTGTTCTAGTTCTGTTTGCATGATACACTTTCTTCTATCCTTTTACTTTCAACCCGTGAATTTAAAGTACATATTTGTTAAGCAGCACATAGTTAGACCTTGATTTCCTTATATAATAGACAATGTTTGTCTTTCGGTTGAAGTGTTTAGTGTATTTGTATGCAGTACGGTTATCAGTAGGTTGATTTAGGCCTGACATTTTCTGTTTTCTTTTCTTTCTTTCCCCTATTCTTCTTTTGAGAATTTCTGTTTTAAATACTTCTTAGCACACAGTTTTAAATTCTACCTTTGTCATCCTGCTTATATTTCCTTGCCTTTTTCTTCCTTTTAGTTGTTGATTCCCTGATCTAAATATACATCTTTAACAAAATGTAATTTTCTTCAGACTAATATTGACTTACTCCAAATAAAATATAGAAACTTTGAGCTCTCTCAATAACCCCCATGTTACCTCTGTATACATTGCACATATATGTAAGATAAGCCCCATACTCCAGCAATATATATCTTACAAGTTGGCCTACGCAAACATGTGCTTTCCAGCCTTATTACTTCTTGCTGTAGATCTGAATTACCATCTGGCGTCATTTTCATTCAGCCTGAGGGATTTCTTTCAGCGATGTAGCACAGGTGTGTTACCAATAATTTATTTCAATGTTCTTTCTTTATTTAGAAATGTCTTAATTTTGCCTCCATTTATTTTAAGTCAAATTTCCTGAGCTATAATTTAGATATATTAAAAGTAATCCTTTTTGTGCAGTTCTGAGTTTTGAAAGACACAACCAGTTCTATAATCATTGCCAAAAATCAATTTAGAATAGTTTCATTCCTCCACAGATTCTGAGTAACTCTTTGTAATGAATCTCTTCCCGTCCATAGGCCCTGGCATTTACTGATCCCTTCCTGATCCCATGGAGTCCTCTTTTCTGACCATCTCACAAGAGGAACTGTACAGCACGCAGCTGTTCAAGACTTGCACCTCCCACTTGACACACATTTGAGCCGTGGCCACAGGTGATTTTGTTGTGCAACTAAGTAGTATTTGACTGTATGGATGAGAAGAGTCATCTCTTCCTCTCTTGATGAACATTTGCATTGTTCCTAATTTGCGCTCTTATGAATAAAGTTGCTCAAAATATTTCAAATATAGATTCTTGTCTGAGCATAAATTCTCCTATCTCTGAGTAAGAAATAGTCATGGGGGCCGGAGGGTTAGCTCAGTGGTTCCGGCGCCTGCCTTGCAAGTGCAAGGTCCTGAGTTCAATCCCCGGTAACGACATATAATGCTGGGCGTGGAGACACACCCACCAACAATCAACACTGCATACCACAATGCCGGACATGGCGGCTCACGCCTGTCATCCCAACACTCGGGAGGCAGAGACAGGAGGATTGCTGAGTTCGCGGCGGCTTGCCTGGGCACCATAGTGAGCTCAGGGCCAGCCTGAACTACAAAGCGAGACCCTGTCTCAAAAGCAAAAAAAAAAAAAGAAATAGTCATGGGCTTACTAGGTCTTAAGTATATGAGCTTTAATGGTAAATATGTAATCCATTTTTATTTAGTTTTGTGTATAGCACAAGATGTAGATCAAGGTTCTTATTTTTAACATACAGATGCTCAATTCTTCCATGACCATTTGTGGGCAAGACTGTGCTTTCTTCGCTGACTTGCCTCTGTGTACGTGAGGGAAAAGGGGAGGTCAGCTGCCGACATCCCTCTTCCCAGAATTCACCAGGGAGAGCCTACGCTTGACCTACTACACCCAAAGAGAGAATGGCCACATGTGTCATTTACGGCTGCTCCCTGAGACCCCACAGAAGGACCATCTGACAGTGACTTCATCGACTCTCGTCTGAAGGTCTTTGCTCTCTGTAGTCATAGTGAGAAAGAAAGAAGCGGTGTAGCCTTTTATTCCAGATTAAAATGCAGCATAATAGCAACATTTAAATTCCACTTGAAGACGTTGCCTGATAGATTAAAGTCAGTTGCTTGAGGGAGGTGGGGAATTTTCTTATACTTTGGTGTGTGCTTCTTCAAACTGTGTTGTTTTTATAATTCACTGGAAAACAGAGCTGCTTAAAAAATATCCTCCAAGAATATTTTGCCTTGTAAAGCACTATGAATATTTAAACAGCCCAAACAATAGCTCTAAGTTCTTTGCTGTTCTCAGAATATATCATTAAAGGTAAAGAAAGTAGATGATTTGGCTCATTTCAAGGAAAAAGTAAGACAGCCTAGAATTCTCCATTTCTGTAAATTCACTGATTTATGGCTAACACTGTTTCAAATCAGATTACATAGCCCTGGCTGTGAAGTAAGTATCTAAAAGGAAAAAAAACATAAATCAGAAGAGAAATAAAAACATAGCAAGATCATTTTATCCTTCCTGCAAGAGCTGGGCAGCAGACAGTCTGGAGTCTGAGGTCTTCCACAGCTACATCATCTAAGCACATCACATGTCAGGCCCACTCTTAGCTTCCAGACTTTTATAAGCCAGTAATGAGCAGAAGTCATTTCACGATGGGAGCCCAAGGCTGCCGGCCCTTCAGCTGTAACAATTTATATCACTTTTTATTTGCCTTATCGACAGTTGCCCAAAAGAGTGGGATTGATTTTCTTCCTCACTTTCTTTAGAATGAATATGCTCCAAAATTCTTTCAAGTATTATAGTACATTCATTTGCCTAAACATATTAGGGAATGACTGTGGTTTGAATACCATTCTGACTATGAGTTGAAAATCGTGGTCATGCAAAGAAGTGTGCCACATTTCTCTCTGTTCTTGGGTATAAAAGCTAACAAAGCAAAAATGCATAAATTAAGCATCAGTGCATGCTTTTGAAGACTGCCCTGTTATAGGAAACATCTAATTGCTTCTGCAGCTGGCTGAATCTGACATTTCCCAAACACTCAGTGTTTCCAATATTACTACTATATAATTCATTAGCCAGTGTCTCCTGATATTTGTAATTTCCTTTGTTTACTGTACCAGTCATTTTATTGTTAAGGATTGATTTTGCCAGAATTTCTTCTGTTCCTATTGAGACAACCAGATTGTCTAGAGTTCTCATAATCCACCGATAGTAAACTGTCCAAAATTAAATAGACTATAAACCTACACTAAAAGGACAATGCTCTTAGAAGTTAAAACCCAGGGCTTGCATTCCACAATAACTCAGGAGTGAAGAGCTAATCGATATTTTGGTCTGAGGGGCCCTGACTGGTCGTGGAATCTCCATGAATAAAATAGGTGAGTGTTTCTAGTATTACTGCTCTGCCTATAAAAGCAGAAAACCTAATGGGTGAGGGGCCCTATCTTAACGTCCATTTCCTTCTTGAGAGTTACAGCTTTTTCTCCAGTTCCCTGATCTTAGTCCATCCTACTCAACCCTTTGGTGGAGGAGAGAAAAGACCCTTTGAGGAAGAAATCTAAAATGTCGCTACTATGTCCCACAGGGAAGTGTATAGGCTCTGCCATGGCCCTGCAACAGAATCACAGAACAGACCTAGGCTTTGGGAATTAAGCCATCTTCTTTTCTGCTAACAGCAACTTTCCACTGGAAAACCAATCTCCTGCCTGCTTAAGGGCTCTGGAAAATATAGTCTGTCCACCATGAATCACGAGGTGACCATGAAATTCAAACCATTCTACATTCCCTGGCTGTTATCTGTCCAACATGGAACATTCATGGTATTTCATTACAAAACAGAAATGGCATTGATCTGTTACCATCCTTTTGATCTTCTGCTGGGTTTGCCTGAGCTCGTAAGGGTGTGGTGTGATTTTCTGGGTGTCCCCAGCACAACAATATCAAGTGTACAGACAAAATGAGTCAGTCAGACCTGCAGTGTATGAGAAACCTGCTTTAGCCAACCCAACCCAATGGCCAAGACCACTGTGCAGGCCTTGCCTTTTCTCCATTGACACACACGACTTCAGTCTTCCGGAGTCTCCACCTTTTCCCACGACTCATAACCTTTACATATGCAAAATATATTCACATCCTTCCAAACCTCACCCAATCGTGACATCACCCTTGAAGCCCATGATCTCTTTATCTCTGTCGGGAAGTAGATGGGACCCCTGGAGACCAACAACTCTTAGTCAAGAAAGCTAAAAGCTCAAGTGATCTGTCCCCATACCACCCAGTAAGCAATGCTAAGAAAAGAAGATCACCACAATCAATATTCTCAGTTTTTAAAATATATAATGAGAAATGTACAGCAGTCATTTCTCCACACTCATGCTGACACGCGGCCAGAAACATGTTCTCAATCCTGAGAGGAGGAAATGTTCCACAGATACGGTTTGGGTCTTCGTGGCTCTTACTTTGCCCTTGGAGGGATCTTTCCTTTCTATAAGACTTCTCCTGTCTTCTTTCACTGGCTTGTCATCTACAGAGACACGGGGGTGGAGGGCTTCTTTGCATTTGGAGCGAGCAACTCTGTCTCTTTTAGTTCAAGTTAGCAAACTCCTCTAAAAAGAGTGATTTGGATTCACCCTATCCCTCAACCTGAAATAATAATTTCTTGTAAGACACTTTACATTCTCCTTGGTGCCTCCCATTGAATGTCTGAGAGATGATGTCCTTAAGATTCTCAAAAGCCTTTTTGTCTTGCTACGAAATAATCAGGCACCACCTGAAACCTTCCAGGGGTCTCAAACCCAAGTCTTTCTGTTGGTCTTTGTCTCATGCCTATCTGAGACTCTTTCTTCCATAAACACACTAAGTATGAGAAACTCCTGTTTTCTAACCAATGGATTCACTTCTTCACTTTGCTGGCATTCCGCTTACGAGCAGGACCATGTTCTCTCTTCCAGGTCCTGATGGTACGTCGCTAAAGAAGACATTGGGCATCTTGAACATCCTACCAACATCTCCTTAGCCAGCTTCACAAGTTCAGGAGCATTTTTTAGCTACCAGGTTATTTCAAGTAACAAATTTGCAAATTGTTTCACTGCTGCCGACCCATATGGCAATCTTTTCTCCTTCACTAGCAATTTTCCTTCCTTTACCTTCTGCCTGGTCTCAAAGACAATGCCTCAAGCTTTAGGTTTTATTGCAGCACTCCTCCCATACTTGTCAGTACAGGTTTTTATTGCAGTTATGTACATGTAATAATAAATAACCCTAGAACATAGAGGCTTAAAAGCCAAGCCAAATATTTTTCTGATTCTGTTGATTGGCCAGCAGTTCCTTCTGCTGGAAGACTTTCATTACCCACTAACCGCATCCTCAGGGAGGGCCTGCTGTGCTCTTTCATGATCGAGGAGGCCATAACAGGTTCCTTCCCATGCAGGCTCAGAGGTGAGACTCCAGCGGGCTACCCTCATGTGTTGGCTTCTTCCGATGGGACCGCGCCCCATGGGGCAACTGGATGCGTCCCACTGTCTCAGCACGGAGTCACTGCGAGAGCAAGGACACGGGCTCAGACGCCTGAGGGCACAGTTCACGGGGGAACGACAGCAGCAGTCTAGCAAGGACACGTGGGATTCAAGCTCCAAGGGGAGTGGACATCCATGTTCTAATCCCATCATTTTCTTTTCTCATCAACACATACTGATCTTTCACAGTGAATCTCTTATGATCAGATAGGAAAAATAAAAGACCTGATTTTGTATACCAGCCCAGCTCCCCAGGAAAATACGGTGGCAGATATTTGGGTGATGCTTTAAATTGCCTACACAACACGAAAGGGAAGAGAAACTGATGTATGCCACCTGGTGCCTGATTCGTCTCACGAGGATTGGAAAACCAGGGGTTGTGCGGTCTGAAAAGAAGTGCATGTGAGGGATCCACGAGTGGACACAGAGCAGGAAACTGTCTGTGCCTTATTCCAGAATTCGCCATCCCTTACTAAGGACTTGATAAGGCACTGTACTTTGAAGAACCTGGTAGTCACTTTGTGATAGATCCATTGCACTGGTCTCACCCGGAGGCCTTCCTTCCCTTGAGCAACTCTGTCTCCTTGAGTCAAGGTCAATTTCACAGCCCATGGAGTGTGACAGTAGACCAAGGGCTTCTGAGAGTGGAACTCGTGGGTCCTACCACACATCCGGTCAGCCATAGCTGTTCATGAGAGCACGAAGCAGTGGTTGGAAGGTTCTGTCATGGCACCAGCTGGGAGGCTGCAAGCACCCAGCGAGCTCTGACTTCTGCCTTAGAGGGTGTGGGGACTGCAGACTGTACTGTCGTGGGCTTGGCCCGGATGGATGCGTGGCTGACACCAAGGGGGCGGAATGGACTTGCCTTATCATGATTTTACAGCATCATGCTTCTTTCTCAGCCCCACTGCCATGGCGGGTTGGATTTGAAGACACCCGTGTCCAGAAAAGGAAAACATCTAGCAAGTAACATGATCGTGCTTCCAAGGCAGGGGAAGCTGAGATCTCCCAGCTGCTCTTTAGGGTCCTTTATGCTTCTACACCAACAAGTCGCAAAGCACTTTCTACATGTGTGAAAGTCCTGACTACCAGCAAAAACTGAGTTACTACTCTCTTGTGTGCCTGGGTGTAAGAAGCCCTATTTTTCAGCTGAGGGAATTTTCTGAGGCACTTCTTACGACATCTGGAAAACTATGGCTATTTATCAGTAAAAGAAGCACCAACGTCACCTGTTCCAACTAATGAAGGTGAGACTTACCTGTCCAGGTGAGGAAGTCCCTCCCTCCACTGTGCTGGCAGAGAGGAGGGAGAACACAAAGGTGCTGGAGAAGAGCTGTCACCACCATCGCACTCAGGCCAGCTGGGACGTAGAGACGATAGCAGTGAGGGAATGTCGTACCAGGAGGCTGGAACCCACCCAGGTAAATGAACTTTGTGTCAGCACCAGCACCTCTGGCTTTGGAGAGCTTCTTGCAGAAATCCTTCATCACCCAGCTTCACCACACACCTGCCCAGGTAGCTGGATACATGGCTGAGGGGTCAGGGAAGGGAGGTAGCAGCCGCAGGCCCACTGCTGCTTCATAGCATGAGCGGTTCCGCTGACTCGCAACGACACCTGCGTCTCTTGACATGCTCATAAAAGCTTCACTGTGCCATATTTGTGCCCATCATTTCACTTACTAAAAGTACTACGAAGAGGGTATACAGACTTCTAAGGGGCCCCCATCACCCCGACCCTGCTATGCTCACTTCTCCTGGTTGTGCAATCGAACTTACCTGGATGGCGCATACCAGGAAGGGGCTGTCAGGTTCAGCTGAGGCTCCCAATCAGTTGACAAAATAATGGTCTAAGCTCACATGACTTAACCACAGAATAGCGAAAGCAAAGACAGAGAACGGGCATGAGGTGGAGCTGATGTGCTGGCTAAAGATGGGGGCACCAGCTGGTGATCAGGGCAGAGAGGCTTCAGGGAGAAGGACAGCCAGAAAGACAGTGAGGACTTTAATCCTACAACTGCAAGAAACTGAGTTCTAAAAACAACCAGGATAATTCTGGAAGTGGGCCTTTACCCCAAAGCCCCAGACAAGAACCCAGCCTACTAGGGGCTGATTTCAGGATGGTCATGTCCTGAACACAGAATCCAGCCCTGTCTTGCTGGACATACAACCTGGTTAACCACGGACTACATGAAGGTTTTTTTGTTTTTTTTTCTTTTTGAGACAAGGTCTTGCTTTGTAGTTCAGGCTGGCCCTCAGCTCACTATGGTGCCCAGGCAAGCTACCGCGAACTCAGCAATCCTCCTGTCTCTGCCTCCCGAGTGCTGGGATGACAGGCGTGAGCCACCACGTCCGGCATTGTGGTATGCGGTGTTGATTGTTGGTGGGCGTGTCTCCATGCCCAGCATTATATGTGGTCACCAGGGATCAAACTCAGGACCTTGCGCTTGCGAGGCAGGCGCCGGAACCACTGAGCTAATCCTCCGGCCCATGAAGGTATTTTTTAATTGCTACATTTAAACAGTGATGAAAGATATTAATATGAGCCCTATTTTAGAGGGCCTAAGATGTTAATTTCCCATAATCACTTACATTTCTGGAGATTGTATTATTATTTTGTGACTTCAGGAAGCATATGAGCCAAAATCCACCCCAATATTATCTTACTATCCTTTATCTTTTTTCTCCTCAATTACATTTATTTGATAAAGATCATATAACACTAAAGGAAATAAGTGTGTGCATTTCATTTTTTGCGGCATTTTGAATGATACTTTAATGTACAAGATAGAATTGGAAAGACAAAAGCAAGGAAAGGTAACAATGAAATAAGGACCAAAGTTAAGAACCTACAGATCTGAGGAGTGGTCAAAGGTAAGAAATACGTTAAGGATCTGAAAGTAAATGGTGAAAGTTTGGGTGTGGTCGATAAGAGACAGACTGTGCTAGAATTTGGAAGTAAAGGAGGAGGAAGCAAATCAACATGCTGGGAGGTAAAGGTAGCCTACAGGTCATGACTGAGGATCAGAAAAGGGCTAACGGACACCGCTTTCTCTAAAGTGATTCTCAGTCCTGCAGCCCATGGTTCTATCACCTTCATGTCGTCTTTTTGCCATTACTCTGTCTCAGTTTTGGCTCCTGAGTCAACCAATAGACTCAAGCAGTGACCGCAGCACGGAGACTGGAGACATCCAGATTGCTCAGCTATGTGCTCACCACAAGCTATCAGTTTCACAGATTCCAGTGTTGAACTGCAATGTTCCAACTCCATCCCGGCTGAGATGCCTGTTGTCTTTGAGGACCCTCTGGAAATTTTACTGCTTCCATAGCCTGTATCTTCCACTTTTTCAAAATCAAGAGAGCTACCTAAACAAACTGCCGAGTGCTACTGTCACAGAACTAAACCTATTACCTATGACTGTCAAAATCACCGATGAGCTTACAAAAAGATCATTTCTACCACTATCCGTATTCAGCCCGCTGCCTCTTGGATGGAAATATCCAATATCCGCTGTTATTGAAGGGTTATGTAACATTCTAGAACATTCCTGTTCACTCTCATTACCCTTTCAGGTTGAAGTAGTAGTTGATCAGACATTGGGTTCCTTCTATTTTGGAGAGTGGTACAATAGGAACATCCAGATTTCTGCTCTTCCAGCCTTATCTTGATTCCTTTCTGGACAGTAATTAATGTGCTATGCTCCGGAGTCAGAGTACCGGAAATGAGTGGAAATAGATGTTGGGTTCTAAAAGACCATATCTATCCTTCTGGCTGCAAAAATTGATTCAGGAATGGGCTTGTTAACTCATCAGAGACAATACAAAGTGTTCTCAGAATTTTACTGGTACTTGGAAAGAGATGTGAAATTGGATTAAGATCTCAGTGGACTTGAAACTAGGTGGCTACAAATTCTGAGCCTCTCACAACACACAGTCTTCAGTCTTGTTTACCAGAAAGGTGACAAGAATCATTTATTAAGGAGTAGTGTTACTGTATACCAGACCCTGTGTTTCATTGCTTTTATGGGTCTTTGCAGAATAGCTAGACTCTGCTGTAATGACAACACCCTGAAGTAAGGAGGAGCTGGACAGAAAAGCTCGGATTCCTGATGGCTTTAGAATTAGGATTTCCTTCCATGCTTTGCCATAGAAATCTTGCTGTGATGCTGTTTTGAACCCAGAACAGCCTGATTTCTGAAGTACCTCAGCTATGGTGGAAGTGGGGCACACAAAGACAAGGTTTTGTCCACCCGGGCAACTTCCCTAGACCTTGGGTGAGGAGCTCACCCTAAATCCTCTCGCTACCTACCTGTAAGTAATAAGCCCAGTTCTCGTAACATTTTGTAGAGTTCTCGTAACATCCCAGTAGTATTCTACCTCTCTAGACTCAGGAAGAAGCTCAGATTTCCACCCAAGAGGCCACGGGCTGAAATGTGACCAGTGCCTGGGAAACCTGTTCTGCGGTTATGTCACACAGTAGTTACTATAATTCTAGGCAATAAGTAATACTGCCGTCATAGTCACTTGTGGACAAGAAGATGTGCCAGATGGCCCTTCAAAGAAGGTCTTGCTGGCCTACCTGCTGGAAGGTGACTATAAATAGCATTTGGCCGTCAGGTGCAGAAAGCTACCCAGCCCAAAGCCATGCCCTAGCCAGGCTGACCCACATCTAGTGACCCAGCTGGCAGAGGCCACTTGTGCCCTAGGGAGGACAATGCTAATGGGCTACTTTAGCCTCAGAGCACTGTGGGGGATCCGCCAGGGTGGAGCACCAGTTCTGCGTCTCTCTTCCTCCCTTCCACAGATGCTGATCCACGCACATGGCAGCACTTAGGAACGTCCCTAGTAGGCATCCAATGCACTCAACTCCAGCCCGGGGTCTGCTTCCCGAGAAGCTCCATGTGCCGCTCTGTTAACAGACGCCGTGTTGAAGCCATAGGTGTAAATGTGTAGCTTGACAGGTCTCTGGGGAGCTGGGATGGCCCGAGAAGCTGGACCTGGCTTCTGACCACCCAGAGGGGACCAGAATTTGGAGGTGCACCTGGAAGAGGGAAAGTGGAGCAGCGGAAGTGCGGGGTGCTGTGCAAGACCCACCGTGAGTAAACCAAGCAAGGTCCACTGCGGGGGAAGGCCTGGTGTCCAGTGAGGCGAAAGCAGTGACTCGCAGGCAGCTACGACAGCACGCGCGAGCGGGGGGACCTTTGTCTTGCTCTCTCCAGTGCAGTCTCATTGCCAAAAGGGAATCTGGGGCTCTCAGCCAGTGACTAACCACAGAAATGCAATTTGCTTATTTGGGCCCTGCATGATTCTTTTATGCAGCTGCCGTGTTCATTAAAATTCCTTCTCTGAACAGGTACAGGAAAATTAACTACGCTGCCTTTATGCAATTGTTTGTAATCATCACCTCCTGGTGGTCTTTTGAAATGTATTTAAAGCTATTACATGTTTTTAAATTGCACTTTAATGAATTTTTGAAAGAAGACAGTGATTACAAAGGATATACTTGCTTAACAGTGCGCTAAAAATAGTATTGTGAGAATAAACCAAATAAGTATTTGGACTGCACTCATTTATCAAGTCATGGAATTAAATTAAAATATATAATATAAAAATATTGAGAAGTATTTATAATTCAAGATCAGCTAGAATCATAAATATAGTTCCAAAGTAAGGAAAATATATAGGAGATGAAAGCATATCAAGGGGAAATGGAAGCAGTAACTAAAGAATTGGGAATAAAGTCCCTATAGTACCCAGCATGTTATGATCCTAAAGCCATCTGAAACTATCTTTTCTTTTTTTTTTTTCCTTTTTGAGACAGGGTCTCACTTTGTAGTTCAGCCTGGCTCTGAGCTCACTATGTAGTCCAGGCAAGCCTCAAACTCAGCAATCCTCCTGCCTCTGCCTCCCAAGTGCTGGGATTTGAAACTATCTTTTTAACAAAAGTTTTTACCTTCTGAAGCCTGGAAATATTTCTTAAAAATGCACCTCCAAATTTATAAACAGAATCCAAAAGAAATGAAATACAAAGAATGAAATGCATTTAGTAGAAGTGAACTAAAGAATAGAAAAATGTTGAAATTTCTCTCTTGGTACTCCTTAAAATTCAGGTGGGTTTTTTTTTTTTTTTTAATGTATAAACTCACCGTTCAGCTTTAAAGATGTTGTTCCTTTGTGTGGGTTTTCTCCTGGGGACAGACAGAAGAAGGAACCGGGAGCCAAACTAGGTCTCCAAACCAGCCCAAGGTCTTAACGGCAACAAACCTTGGTCCGGAAGCCAGAGACCTTCACACACACACAGGCCCGGGCCCCTGGTCAGGCCAAGGCCAGGTCTGTGCCCGGTCAGGGAGCCGGACTGGGCTGGAAATTGCCGCACCTGATGGGGAAGGAAAATGAGATCACCAAAACAAATGATGCCTCATTAAGATAATTCACCTTGTCAGTTCTACTAGCTACTAACCCTTTCCTGCAGCTTGAAACATGGAGAAGGAAACAGCCTCACCTTTATAAGAATCAATCGACCCTAAAGCCACCGACGGTGTCAGCTTTGGAGCCCTGTCTACCCAGAAAGCCCCCAAGCACCAGCTTTGCTACCGCCAAATACACCGGCACGAGCGGTTCCAGACACAGCAAACAGAACGCGCCAGCGCTTGGGAGCTCAGAGCGGCAGCGAGCTGCCCTCTGAAACACCTGTCTGGTTTTCAGAAGCTACTGCAGACAGTTTCCTTCCAGTTACACCACGCAGACCACGGTCTGAGCTTGAAGGAATCTGAATCCAGGTTAGCCCGCTGCTGCGGTGTCGGGGCCTAACCAAGGCCCGCCCCGAGCGTGGGACCCAGTTCCACACACACTCCGGGCCCAGCAGCCCACAACACCCAGGTGACGGCTTAGGGTACGGGAGTTCCTCCTGCCTTTGGCGGAGACAGATAGGCTGCTACTGCCTCTTGACTGTCTTGTTTAGCACAATGTCTTGTAAGACAGAGATTTTGCGAAATCCTTCTCCTGGCAAAATGGACATATAAACAAAGTTAACGGGCATAACTACAGCAGCTTCGCAAATCAACCGAACACTTAAGACAAATGTAGTCGGCTTGTGCTTCTCTGCTTTTATTCATTAAATGTATCGGTAACTTCTAGATGTACGTCATGATTGCATCCATCTCATGCGCTAGGGTTGTGCCCACCATTCACCTCCTGGGTCCTTACTCCAAGCCCCGAGGCAGACACGGCCAACCCTTCAGAGCTCAGGGCCCAAACTCCAGCTCCAAACCCACCTACTCACTGAAGAGCCCACATAGCGGTCAAACCTCCATACTGAATTTTCATACTGTTTAGAAAAACAGCTCATACATTAACACCTTTTGGAGTAAATGAAAAACAGCACGGTTCTTTATGTCTCTGTCACTGACCCAGCACACTGTGGCGCATATCACAATACTAATATCTTCTCACAGGGGATTATGACTCAGAAGGACAAGTGAGGCGACAGCGGGGGGGGGGGCAACAAATACAAGCTCGAAGGCCACATTTAGGGCGACTCGTCTGTAAGAGACGCTACAAAGTGGGCAGACACCTGTCTGCATCGAAGTCATTTTTAGAGAGCAAACCACTCCGAAGGGGTCGCATTTCTGCAGCATGTAGTGCCCGAGTGTGGAACTGGAAAAGCTTTGGCAGTAAGAGGCTTCGAAGCCAGGGCCAGCCAGAGGTCTTTAAGGGACCGAAGCGGCGCTCCAGCAAGGGACAGAGAAACCGGCGAGTGAAGAGGCGATCCCAGAGTTACTCCCCGGTCGGGTCCGTCGCTCTTGCATCCTGCTCCTGGGGCCATTTCTCCCTAGGGAAAAGATGGCATAGACGAGAGGTAACGGGCAGGCTGAAGGCAGCGGCGGGAAGGCTTTGGAATGGGGATCTGCTGCTCCCAGCGACCCTAGGGAAAGCGGGGCGCAGAAGGAAGCCCGGGGCTGCTGCGGGAACCACGGCACAGAGCGAGGAGCAGGCTGCGGTCCAGGTAGCTCTGACCAGCTTCGCAGGCGATCGGGACTGTGTGGTAAAGGCTACCTCTGTTGTCCCGATGCCCAGTTGCAGAGGACCCGCAACAGACTGGGTCACTCTGCCTGCCAGCGCGAGCCCAGCGGGGGGCGGGCCCGGGGCTCCCTCCGACCCGGCCTGCTCGCTGCGCCCCCTGGCGGCCGCCTGCAGGACGTGTGCCCCTCCCCCGTCCCGCGCGCCGCCTCTCGCGGCCCCCAGCGGGGTGCGAGACAGCGCCAGAGCCTGGTCAGGCTGGTGTCCCCCAAACCTGAGCTCTCCTACGCCCGGGCCCCAGCCGCGCTGCTCTCCGGGAAGAACTCAGCGACCCCGGCGAAAGGGGCAGGCTTGCGGCGCTAAGCCCCCAAGGGCCCCGGCAGCCCCGCGAGCAGGTCCGAGCCGGAGCGGCGCGTCCGGGGCTGAGGGCAGGAGGGGGCGGCGGCGCCCGGCCCCCCGCCCCGCCCCGCCCCGCCCCGCCCCGCCCCGCCGGCCGCGCTGCGCCCGCCCCGCCCCGCCCCGCCCCGCCGGCCGCGCTGCGCCGCCCCAGCTCCCCAGAGCGCGGCGCTGCGCCCGCTTCCAGCCCGAGTCGGCGCGTCGTGCGCCTCCGGCGCGGCTCCCGGTCGGCTGGAACTGAGTAGCGTCCCCGAGTCTGCGGGTTTCATGACGTCTCCCTGCGGGCTCCGTCACTTTTCTCCCAGCCACGGATTTTTTTTCTGCCCCTCGCCTCGCGCCCCTTCCTGCCACCCGGCCCTCCGCCCCCGCCGCTTCCCGGACGCGCGCCCCTCGGCGCCCCCTGTGGCCCCGGCGCCCGGACCTCAGCGCCGCGCTCGGCCGGGGGGAGCAGCCCGGACCCGGCCGCGCCTGGCTGGCGGGGCTGGGCGGGCGGAGGGTCGGCGACCGCGGGCACCTGCGACCGCGGCCGGGCTGCGAGGACCGAGCGGAGAATGGAGTCCCCCGGCCGCCGCCGGGGCCGCTGCGGAATGTGACCGTCCGCTTCCAGCTTCGCTTCTCCGTCCGCGTCCGCCTCGCCTCCCCTCGCCAGCCATCGTGCCCGCCGCGCGCTGTTGAACCTCGCTCCTTCCGAGCGGGGAGACCATGATCGAGTGAGGCCGCCCTGTCGGGAGCCAGGTAAGAGGCGCGCGCGGAGTTGCCGGAGGCGAGGCGCTGGCGTCGGCCTGGGAGAGTCGCGGGTGCCCTCGGGTCCCCGTCCCCGTCCCCAGCCGCGAGATCCCTGCGTGCGCCTCGGCTGCGGTGGGGCGCGCGGTGCCCAAGTCCACCCAGAGGCTACGGAGACGCGGTTACATAACAGAAGGGAAATCCGTTTCGCCGGGGTTTCGTTAGCAGCTGGGAACTCGCACGAGGTGGGGTGCTGGGTGGAGCGGGGTCCGCACGCCCGGGCTCCGGGCGGCCGCTCAGCACCGCTGGAGGAGACGAGGGCGGCTTGCGGTGTAGACGGGCACAGTTGGGAAAAGCCCATTGTCTTTGGGAAAGCTCCAGCCTGGTTCTGCCTTGCGCGAAGAGGCTAGGAGAGGAGAGGGGAGAGGGAGGCAGGAAAACGGGAAAAGTGAGAAATAAGACGGTGGGGAAAGGGGAAAGTCCTGCTGGCTGCTCCTTCCCCGCTGCGTGATACCAGAGGGTGACCGAGAGGGGCCGGGGGCCCTCCCAACAAGTCCCCGGATTATTTGGTAACTGGAAGGAAAAACACCCTTCGGATAGAATGAGATGTGTACTGAGCGGGGGGAGGGGGAGGGGGCGAATCTGCTGACTTAGATTCCTCCCGGGTGTATTTCCATTAGCATCAAGACATTCAACTCGGATTAGTTTTTTAACTGAAATAGCGCTGGTGTTCCCCAGACCCCACACAAGCCCGGGCCGATCCACAGGTATGTCTCGGTAGTGGGCTCGACACGGACTCGTAGGGGAACATAACAGCAGCGGCTACAGAAATGGTGTGAGGTTAGCGAGGAGGGAGAATACCAGAATTTCCCGGAAAGTCCACCTCCATCCCCAAAACGGAAGGGGGCTCTGGACGGCGTGCCCTGGAGAGCGCTCCTCTCCCTTCCGGCGCGGCTCCCTGCCTTTTTCCGCACCTCGGAGCAGTGGGTGCCCAGGAGCCGCTCGGAGAGGAAAGGCGACTCACTGTGTAGTCAGAGCTCAGCTAACTGAGCTTCGCCCATTTTGCCTGGAGAAAGAGCTCGAATCTCCATGGCGACCCAGGTGGGAGGAGAGACGGCAGCTCCAATTACAGAGAGAGAGAAAAATGCTGGACAAAACTTTCCAGGTTCTAGGGAAAGAAATAATTCAGCTGCATGCCCCTCGGAGGGTCCTGGGATGCCAGCCTCCGGTGGTGACTCTGGAGGAGGCGGCGGGCGCCTAGCCCCGGCCCGCTCGCTCTCCCTGCGCCTTCGCCAAAGTTTCCCTGGGGCCGCGGAGACGGCTCGGGTTCAGCACCGTGGCCAGCGCACAGGCGCCCGTCCGCCTCCCTCTTCTGCAGCCCCTGCGAACACGACTAAGGATTCCCTTGGCGGGAGCAGCCTGACTTTCTAGAACCCAAGGCTTCCTTGGCCGTGCAGAATATGGATACCAGATTATCCGAGGAATTACGCGACTCCGAGCTTGCTAATCATCCATCTCATGCATGGCGATGCATTAGCGTAATTTACAAGACCGTGGGGAAACGGCACGCGCGCGCACACACACAAACACACATACGCACGCGCGCACACGCGCAGCCCCCACCCCGACCACAGTGGTCCCCCTCCCCTTAACTTTCCATTAGGCGTAAATGCAGAAAGGTGCCCTGCCAGCGCTGTGGCCAGCGAGACACCAACCAACCAAGCCCCGTCTGAGGGACCAGATCGAAGAGGGCGGAGGAACAGGGCACTGTTAGTGCAGACTCACTGGGCAGCCTTCTCAGAAGAGCTGGGGGGGCTGGAGAGAGGAGCCGGTGTGTAGAAGAGACGGGAGTCAGGGAGCAGCTCTCCAGGCCCACGCGGGGGCGAGGTGGCTGCGCCGCACGGACAGCTGGAGAGGCGCCGTTCCTTTCCGTACAGACGGGAAAGCAGCTGTGAGGAAAGGGAGGCCTTGGTCTATCTGGACATTCACACAGGGAAGAGCAGGTAAGCCCCTGGAGCTGCTCTACCTTCCCCTGGCAGAAGCTTTCTCCACATCTGGTGGCTGGTCCCACCGATCTTGGAGGAAAATTGACGATAGCAGCAACCACTTTGGGGTAGAAGCATTTCAGAGTGGCACCCAGATGTTACAAGGGGCAACCGGATTGCCGTCGAGGTTTGGCAGCCGTTAGGAAATGGCCCACTGTGTCCCCAGTGTCCGCAGCATCTCCCACGGCGCCTCTGGCTGCTTTCCCTGTGGAGGGGCTGCTTGTGCCTGAGCTCTTGAGTTGATTCTGGCTTGTTACTGATAAGAGTAAACAAAACATATCCTAGGGTTTTTTTGCTGTGTTTTCCAACTGTAGGCGTGCTATTGTTTTTCTACAAATGGTGTTGGGGGGGGGGATACTTGGAGTATGGTTAAAGCAGTGTGTTTGTAGCTTTCAGTCTTTTTGATCATTTGTTTTTTGGATGATCAGTAGCTAGGGAAAGCGGACTCGTTGATCTTAGACCTGGGGGAAAAGATGAGATAGTATGCTATTTCCCGAACTTTGTTTCCTGATGGGTGTTGACAAGTTTATCCATAATTAAATCTACCAGAGAGTTGTCATCTGGAATAGAAGTGATGTGTGGACTTGAGCGACCAGCTGTACCTCGGCTTGGCTCCATCTGACAGTCAGCAGAAGAGAAGTAAAGCTCTACCACAGAGGCAAAGCCACACCGAACACAGTTTGTCAGATAAAGAAAGCCAGGCATATGTGGGCTCTAAGGTTGGATGTCTATTATGAAACGAAAAAAGGAGAAGAACGTAAATAAACTAAGTATGAGAAATTGCTCCAGCTGTTTGGTACATGCCATGTTTGTGTAAGCAATTTAAGAAAATTGTCCAATCAATCATCTTCAGTTCTGGTAGTTTCTCTTTGCTGCTAATTTACCAACCTATAACTTGCTTTCTTCACTGCTCATTTACCAACCTATAACTTGCTTTCTTCACTGCTAATTTACCAACCTATAACTTGCTTTCTTCCTAGGTGTCTAATTAGTAACTGAAGTGCCATTAATAACCCAACACAGTCAATAGCACCCTCAAAAATAATTGGGCTTACCTATGTCAAATAAATACGTTAAGGCGAGTGACATAGTAAAATCCACCCATGTGTTTGCTTCCATTCTACAGTTTTTAAAAAATGATTTTGATGCCTCACCTTGGTATTCCTGACACATCAGGAAGTAGGAGATTTATTTGTGTGACTCAAGTCTTTAATATACAGGACTAACATAGACTGTTTCCTTCAAGATAGGAAAATATTTTAATTCACTCTCATAAGCCTTTTTATCCTCTGACAAAGTATCTCCAAGAATTTCTACAAAAGATGAAAATGACTGTCACTGGCAAAAAAAATTCATTAGAAATTAAAAATAGGTGAATTAAAAGGAAGTGAATGTACTGGTACAAATTCTCAACATCGATTGTGATCATAACATGTGAAAAAAAAAGTTCTAATAGGGCCTGGAGATTTAGCTCCATGGTTCCAGTGCCTACCTAGCAAATGCAAGGTCGCTGGTTTGATCCCCGGTCACCATATACAACAAAACTGGGAGTGGTGACTCACACCCACCAACATTCAGTACCGCATACCACAGTGCCAGGCATGGTGGCTCATGCCTATAAACTCAACACTCGGAAGGCAGAGGCAGGAGGCCATCCTGAACTGCAAAGCGAGACCCTATCTCAAAAAAAAAAAAATGTTCCAATAAAACCAATTTTAAAAACAAGTGAATAGCTCAGTGGCACCACATATAAACACAAGGTCCTAATTTCAATCCCCAGTACTGGGGAAAAAAATAAGTGAATATGCTTTTAGGAAATATTATGCATATTCAGTGATTTTTAACAGGTAGGAAATGTTCTTTAATCTAGGGTTTGATGTCTGTATGAACCTTCAGGAAAGGAAGACAAAGTAGAACTCTTCCCCTTTTTCTAACTCTCTGTTAATCAAATGACATGTAAATAACATTAGATTTGGAAGAAAATAGTCCAGAAACAGTGAGAATGGGAGAAAAGGCAGTGTAGTTACTTTTCATCATCTCTGAAACAATGTTTTCCAAACTACATTTTTAAAAGTCACTGTATTAAAACTTCAAGCTTGGTGGAATTGGGATACTTGAGTTTAAAGAATTTGGATTTATAGCTCATTGCAATTCAATTGTTTCCTTAGAATAATTTCCCCTTGAGTACCAAAAAAGAATTGATTCACTACAGAGTTTTATGAGATTATTAAATTTGGTAATAACAATAAAGGCAGAATTAGTAGTTAAATTGAAATATTATCAAAACACTTTTGTCTTATCAGGGACCCCATTTCGGTTGGAAAAAACACTTTATAAGAAAGAGCATGTCATCATTTGGGATCAAAGTCTACTTTAAATAATTATAAATGATTATTTATAGAAATAATTAAGACCCGATCAAGAGAAGAGAGCATCATAATTGCAGTTAGTGCTGTAAAGGTTTTCCAAATTTCCTCTACTGAATAGAATACACATATATTTCACCTAATGTTAATGGCATTAATTAACAGCAAAATTATTTCCCTGAAATAAAAGGCAGCATCATCTTTTAAAAACAGTCTCATCCCTAAGCTGGAGCTTTGGTCCAGTCATATCTAATCAATAATGAGTGTTTGTTTGTGTTGAGTTGAATAGTTATTAAACAACACCTCAGAGAATGATTTAGAGCATTTCGATTTTCAAGGCCCAAATGTTCAAAGGCCATTCTGTTGGCCAATATCTGTTGGGTCTAGACTGTAAAGGTCATCAGGCTGTTTTCCTAACTGCAGTATGTAAAGTTCTCCCAAATTTTAATGAAATGCTTATTTAATTCATGTCCCTATAGATGGCCCAAGTCACATTAGCCCCCTCAACCCCTTCTGTTTCACATTCCATGACTCTTCATGGCTTTACTCAGAACAGGAGGTTCTTTGAGTGGCTAGATTTGGGCTAATGTCCCAAACCTGTCTAATTCCCAGCCACAGAGGTGAGAGCCTCCAGCTGAAATCTCGAGAGAAGGATCCCGCAAGTGCATCTGTGCTCACCGACAACCGGTCCATGAGACAATCCGACTGTGTTACGTGCAGTGTGGAAACTAAATCCATATCAAGTTTAAATCTTGGTGTTGGGGTAATTTCTTCTTAAAATTTATAGGCATCCACTTTTTGCTATCCAAATACAAAACTGGTTTTTTTTTTTTAAATGGTGCTTTAAATTTCCTTCGTATCGCCCATCAGGAATCCAGGTGGTGTTGCCCCGTGATTAAGAACACAGGGTCTGGTGTCTCACTGTGGGCACTTGTGTCAATATCAGTCCATTTTTTGCCAGGATCAGTTACAGCACCAGCAGCCTCGACCTCTCAGTGGGTTGCAAATCACGTGTTTATTATTCCCTCCCACCACCTAAGTGTGCTGGTCAGCTGAGGCTCTACTTCCTGGGTCTGTTTCATGCACGATCCCAGAACATCCCTACTCAGAAGCAACACGTCACGTGCCACCCCACTGCCACGGGTCCATGGCGCAGAGATGCCGTTTCTGCCCCCGTGAGCCACGGCCACTGATGCAGACATAGGCAGAATCAAAGAACCTTTGTACGGGGCGAGGCGTAAATAACGGGGTACAGCTGCAGTTCACGACACTGGTGGTGGGCCCCTGACCAAGCCTGTGCCTTGGTTTCCCAATCTACAAACTAAAAATAATAATATAGCCGGGCGTGGTGGCTCACGCCTGTCATCCCAGCACTCGGGAGGCAGAGACAGGAGGATTGCTGAGTTCGAGGCTTGCACGGGCTACATAGTGAGCTCAGGGCCAGCTTGAGCTACAAAGCGAGACCCTGTCTCAAAAAATAATAATAATAATAATAATAAAAACATCCACCCCAGGCATGCTGGAGGGGGGGCTCGTGTGGCAGTGCAAGGTTCTCAGCAGCGTCCAGCAGCATAGACGGAAAGTGCCGCCTGCCCCAGGGTGGCACCGAGGTCAGTCCTCAGCGAGGCCGTGTGTCCTACGCCGCCACGGTCACCAGTTCAGGGCGGCTTCGTCTTCTGCATTTCCAATTATCTACAGTCAATCTCTGTCTAAAAATGTTAGCAATTGCCTCATCTTCTGAGAGAGAGAAAAACCACATAAATATGACTTTATTATATTGTTATAATTCATCTATTTATTATTGTTGCTGTTTTATTGTGCCAAATGAGATTTTTAGCCTTGGACGGTACGTACAGGGGTAAAACATAGTGTACGTCTTAGTGACTTTGCCATCGTTGGCACGCAGTGCCCAGCTCCTGCAGATTAAAGGAGAGCTTTAGTTTGTCTCACAGCTTCAGGCCACGGTCACCTGCTCCAAGGCGGGAACGAAGTGGGCAGCGAGGCCTGGCGGCTGCAGATCCATTCACACTGTGGCCACCACGAAGCAGAGGGAGAAGCGGGAGCCAGGGAAGGTCACATCCCGGCCACCCACCAGTGCCAAGGCGCCTCAGAACGGCGCGGCTAGCTCTGTGAACACACGGGGCGTAGGGTCACGTCCCTCGATCCTGCCCCCTTGCAGCGTCCCGCCTGTGAACACACAAACCCTTTACAGAACATTCTAGTTCTAAACCTCAGCGGAACGCGTGGGATTATGAACTCTGTGATTTCCCCACTGATAAAGGGGTTTACTGTTATTAGATACCTATTACAAAAAAAAATTCCTGAATCTCAACAATTTAGCGAAATAGAAGATCTTTCTAATTCCCAGAAATCTAATTCGCTGATGCTGAGAAGGCACCTTGACGGACACTTCTTCCTCCATAGTCCCCTGGCTTCCAAGTCTCCTGCGTGTTGATATCCAGCTAGCAGGAGGAAAAGGGGGAGTAGATGACTGAGCGGGAGAATGTAATGAGCCAAGCCTGAAAGGAATGGTTCTGCCCATCTGCCGTGGCCGCGTCTGACAGCAGAGCAGCTGGAGCTTTAGTTCAGCTCTCTGCCCGGCAGGGAATGTGGTAGTGTGGGGACACTGGAGTCCTGGGCTGTCATCAAGGAAAGGCAACTAGTGTGGGTCAAGAACAGAATGAGGCAGAGCGAGTGATCCGTCCAACGGTGAAAAGATTCCGTATTGTCCCCCTGAGTTATTCTTCAGTGATATTTTTTTTTTTTTTGAGACAGGGTCTCGCTTGTAGTTCAGGCTGGCCCTGAGCTCACTATGGTGCCCAGGCAAGCCGCCGCGAACTCAGCAATCCTCCTGTCTCTGCCTCCCGAGTGCTGAGATGACAGGCTTGAGCCACCACGCCCGGCAGTGATATATTTTTAATACATTAATTGGGACCTTTTGACTTTAGGAGTGGAGACAGATCACACTTGACGAAAGAGACGCAAATCCATTTTGTTTGACTTCTGTCTGCCCAATTGTTAAAGTAGACGTGAAGAAGCAGAGCCAGCTCCACAACCTATGCTCATCTTGACAATTACACCCACAGTATGTCTAAGAGCGCTGAAGAATTAGATGCTGTTGACTAGCAATTTGCATTTGGATCACATAAATGTCTATAGGTTAGATGCTTGCTGTAAGTTGAAGTTGAATTAATCCAACAATAGCCTGGGATCCCCTGAAAATAAAGCATATAATTTCTAAAACAGTCTTTGAGAACATCTGCCTTCCTGAAGCAGAACAGGTACCCTGAGATCCATATCGTTCTCCTAGAAGCAAGAGACAGGCTTCACACTAAACTTACAACCTAGAACGGAAAAGTGTCGGGGGAAATATTGACAAGGCTGTGGGAGAAAATGCTGGAAGAAACAGGGTGGTGATCTATAATGAGTCCATCTCTCCTACTCCTGAGCTAAAGCCACCATCCATTCCTGCAGGGCCCAACCTCAATGGCTGATGCACGTAACCCTTCCAGGGGAAAGTCCAACCGGGCAAAAGAACTCTTGGCCACTTGAATTACCTTGTTACCCCAAGTAAACAATGTACTATCACGGCATCTCTGTTTCAGGAAGGGTGCTTTCGAGGAGAGAGTTTATTTCTCTGCCACCTTCTATAATTTTGGTCTACAGGGGACATGACCCAACTCAGCCATGGGCTGAAGGTGGAAGTCAGGAAGGTAGGTGAGTCCAGACCAGAAACTGTAAGGAAAACACAGAAGTGGGATGCACTGCATGGGAAACGTTCCGAATGGGAGTTATAAAAGATTTTAATTGCTTTTAGGCATCTTGATATCTGAAGATGAAGGGAGAGACTAGAATTGTCTAGCTGGGCTAAAAGGGATGGAATTGGGACTGGTAACAAAAGCTAAAATGTTTCATATTTCAGCTCCGTACGTGAAAAAAAGCTTTTGTGTTCAGAAATGCCCAGAGATGATGGGGTCTGTCCTTTCCATCTGCATAGCTCTGCATGCGGCATCGCTAGGGGGTGTAAAGAAGCTCAGAAAGCTAAAATATGGGGTTGAAATGCGGGGATTTTAAAATCTGACGACCCTGGGACTCAGTTCTGATCTTTCTGCGAGGGCGGTGACATCTCTGCAAAGTGGGACTGAGCCTCAGCCCTCAACGAACTCTTGTTTTGCAACTTGAGAAACCGTCCTTCCCCTGTACAGTGAATGTGTCACATGGGAGCAGAATGGCCGTTCAGTCCCCTGTTCTGTCTGAGCTGGCGGAGACCAAATGACTGGTCCACGGGGCCACGGGGCTCACCACACACAGACCAAGTTTACTGCGGCTGAGTGTCGTCTACACCGCTCTCCCGTTGATCATAAGTCAGAAATCTCCCCCGGGAACTTCTCGGAAGCCTCTTGTTCTTCCGGGTTGCGACCCCTGACACATAGGCTGGTCCAGAATGCTTCTGATTCACAAGCCTCTTAATTACGCACAATATGGTGGATCTTAGTTCTTCCCCTGCTTCTCTAAGAGAATAGCGGAGCGTGGTAATTCCCGACGCACAGCCCTTTGTGTAGGTCGTGGTCCTGGAGGTCAGGAAGGCCAGGGGCGCGGTCCCAGCACCTGGAGGCAAACTTCTGGCCTCACCCCTGGTGGAAGGTAGAAGTACGAGAGAGAGCGGGGCGAGAGCAAGGAGGGGCCTGAACCCGCTTTCAGAGCACTCTGCTCTCCCAGCAAGTAACCTCCGGTACCATAACAGCACTCACCATCCATTAGGACAGAGCTGTCGTGGCCAGACCACCTCTTAGGAGGCCCCACGTTCCAGCACTGTGGCCTTGGGAATTATCTTCCCACACACGGGTTTCGGGGGCGTGTTCAAAACACATCATGGTGCTGGTAAGAAAGGACCCCCGCTCTCAAGGAGCCCGGTGTAAGTAATGGCACGGAAGGACTGGATCCCTTGTTCTTCTGCTATCTCTTAAAGACTCACTGGCGAGTTTTCTAAATGCATACTCATCCTCGTGACTTTTTACCAGCAGGCTCCTGGCAATGCAGCATCTGAAAAAGGCTACACAAACAGGAAGGCAGATCAAGAAACTTACTTTATGTGTTTCCATAAATGAGTTTATGGAAAGGGAAGGGATCTGAATTGGCTGAGCCCAGTTCTTCTAGATCTTGAGGGTGGGCCTGAGGGGTCCAGCCACGCCTGTTTGACTAGCCACGGGTATGGTTCTGGGCAGAAGGAAGCGTCAGAGTTGACACAAACCACTGGGCGTCGGTACTTTCTAATGTGCAGCCCCAACCCAGCGGGAAGAGCATCGCTCAAGAACGGGCCCCAAAGACAAATTCGTAGGCCCGTCCCAGCCAAGGATTTGAAGCTCAGGCTGGCCCTCTGCGTCCGCTCTCCCGAGATTCCTATCCCCAGGAAAGTCTGAGCATTCCTAGCCTCAGTTTTGCTCACCTCTGCTTTAAGGAAGGGTCTTAAACAGGTCGCCACGTCCTGCAGCCTTCTTCCCCCAGGCAAAGCCTCCAAGGGTGTGTACACAGACTGCGGAAGTCACAGCTGGAGACAGGAGCCCACTGTCTCCCACCCTGCGGGGGGATCCCACCAGGGTGCAGCTCCCCAAGGAAGACAAAGGGTGTTGGGTACAACCTGTCGCCGAGCTGCAACAACGACAGGCATAAGCAGAGTTCTGTGGCTCTCATTGTAGAAATAACCAGCTTAGTCTTTGGGATATGTATTAATCCATCCAGAAGGTGTTTTTGTTCTTTTTAAAATTAATGGTGCCATTATTATTCTTTAAATAAAAGACAGTATCAGCAAATAAGAATGGTGTACCCTTGAGAAAAGCCTATTTAAACTGAACAGAAGGCTTGTCAGGGCAAACCTTCATCCAGTCAAGTGAGGGATAATTGCAGTTATATAACATCTCTTGACCTTCTTCATATTTCCAGAAATCGGCCTTTACTAGCCCTGTCCGGAATCATAGCTCCTGAGATTAGTCAGCCAACAGTCTTGAATGAAGACTGCCTTAGTCACTTTCTCCTAGCTGAGACACAACACCCAACACCCACGGCTCAAAGGAGGAGACTTTGCATGGCTCACAGTTTCAATCCCTTGTTGGCTGCCCTGAGGCAGAAATGGCTCAGCGGAGGGGCTGGCGGAGGAAAGCTGCTCAGGTCACGGTAGCCAGGAAAGAGGCAGAGAGAAGTAGCCAGGGAAGGAGACGTAACTTTCTACATTACACCCCAGGGACACGGATCTTCTGCCCAGGCCCACATCTGCTATGAGTTCCTCAGGAGTTGAGTGTACTGATGACTATAGTGACCCATGAGCCAATCACCACCTTCCAAAAAGCCACTCTCTGATCCTGTGAAGCTTGGGGTGACATTCTAGAGCTAAACCATAAAGTGCGGGCGGAGAGGAAAATGGGATTCAGTGCTCTGATTCCAGCCTTCTATGCTTCAGACCAAGAAAATGAGAATGTCAGCAAGACAATAGTATGCAACACAGGCACAGCGTCAGGCAGGAAGGGGCAGCGCTAGGGTTTAAGTCGCTAGCACATGTCATTTATTTTAAATGAGCAATGCTGGATCTTTTGTGAGACTCAGCTATGGGGTTGTGTGGGGCACTGGGCAGATAATGGCTATTGTGTAGGATTCCTAGATCATACAGTGTGTTTCAGCAAAGGATCCTACAGTATAAATAATCTTCCACATGATCCACGGTGGCCCTCACACACTATGTACACCTAGATTTTATTTTAGCTAATAGAAGCGATGACATTGTGGTTCCCGTGACACACCACCTACTCTGGAGGAGGGCAATTCAGTTAAAATCCAGCAGCCTTTTGCCAAGAATCCCCAATGTTTTCACTGAGCTATTGTTAAACTATACTGGAACTTTTAACATGACTCCCCAACTGACCTAAAGTAGACTGTCCTTTTGTCACAATAAAAGAAACACCAGGAGCCCGTCAGAGCTGAGAGCAGACTGAGGCGTCCTGGGAGATGGGATGGTCCTCAGTGGGCTGCTGGAGCCTCCGGGTGTG